>VYZT01061497.1:34423-49787 GCA_013400735.1 Pomatostomus ruficeps
GGATTCGGGGAGGGCTGGGCCGCGCCTCCCGCTCCGCTCCGTCCGACGTGTCACCCCGCGGGAGCGGCCGCCCCTTCCCGGGCTGCGCGGCGGCACCGGGAGTGCCCAGCGGGTCGGGGCCGGCCCTGCTCGTACGCCCCGCGCCCGGGGTGCTGGGCGGCCGGACAGGGAGGGCAGCGCCGGAGCTCGGGAGCAGGCGGGTTCCACGAGGGAGAAAGGGAAGCTGTGTGTTGGTGGAGGAAGACAACTGTAGATGCTGTGCAAATTTTGTGCCCCTAGGACTTATTCCACACCCTGGCAATTACTGTTTCAAGTGTGCCAATTTGTGTTTTGCTCACTGTTCTTAAAGCATGGAAACGCTTTGGTGTTGTGTGACAAGCAGGTGTTGCATGTGGTGTTGTTTTCAAAGCAGAGGCAATTCTTCCAGTGTTTCTTACAGTACCTCTCTAATAGGTTGTTTTAAACTGAAATCCCCTATTAGCCTTTCATCTTGCGTGAAAGGCTTCGAGTGGGATCATTGTGAACATCCAGCCCAGGGTGTAGTTTCAGTTTTTCACGTGTGCTTTTTGTGCTTGGTGGAAACGGTAGCAAGGAGTTACCACTTTGCAGTCGGTGGCTCTATTACCTAAGAATTGATTCTCTAGAGAAGATAACGGAAGTGTTCTTTTTGCAGGGCTGGAGAAGGATGTTATTTGATCAGTGCAACTCCGAAACTTTCTGAATCGTGTGTATGTATCTATGTTTGTATGTACACACACAGTTAAAATGTCAGGAATAAGAAACACAGAGGAATGTTACATTGGAAAAACTGGAAGCTGAGGCAGTATCTTGATCAACTGCTTCTTTCTGATTTGGCAGAAGTTGAAACCATAATGGTTTACCTAATCTGGAGACGAGCAGAACATTAAAGGGTGTAGGGCCAGGCTGACTTAGCGCGGGGAGTGTGAAAGTCAGCAGCAGCCCTGTTCTCAAGTCTTTGTCTCCATGTCTTGCAACTCTCAAGCATAATTAGATCTTGCAAGTGGAGCAGCCAGGGAATTCAAGAGCATTAAGAGGAAACTATGGTGTGATTGCAGCAGGAAGTGTTTAATACAGTTCTTTACAGTATTTTTTAAAAAGTGGTTGATCTGTATCTTGACAAGAATTACTGGGAGTGTTCTTAGTAAGAAATTGAAATTAAGAAAACAGTCATAAAATGGTTATTTTTCCACCAGCACTGGGATTTTCTGCAGTATTACAAAAATTTATATTCTTTATTTATGCAGTTAAGTAATTAGACAACAGTAAAAGTGCGTAATAAACGTCTTTTTAGACAGAGGATATCTTGCTGATGTCTTATTGGCAGTTAATTTAAGAGAAAAATTAGCAAAGGAGCTGTATAATTTGTGCGGCTCGTGGGAGTTTGGTGGGGGAGCTAATGCGTTCCTGGCTAATTCTCTGTCCCGCCGTGGGGAGAAAGAGAATGCCAGCCGTGTCTCCACACGGAAGCAGGCTCGCTTCCCACCCACCCGTGACGGGGAGGGCACTAAATTCTCACCCACGCGTGTGGAGTATCTCACGCACAGTCCAGCGGCAAGGAATGGAGGGCCCTCTCATTTGGCGATTCCAGCGAAGCTTTATTTCTGTCGCTGAAGGGAAACCAGGGATGAAAGAGGGCTAGGCCAGCGTGGCCTGGGCTTATAAAGGGTACAAACCGAGGGGTGGAGAAAAGGTACAAGGGTCAGTTACAGCAGGATGGAGAGAGGGGTGGGGTGAGGGGTCTGCCCAGGTAGGCAGGATCAGGTTACAGCTGCCTTAGTCCGAATTGATAAGAGGTGAGAGGTTTTTCCTCCCAGTGTACCTGGGCTTTCTCAGACCCTGGTGTCAGCCCACCATCGGGGGTTACCTTCATTCTGATCCACCACAACAAGGAGCCAGTGCATCCTGCTTAGAAAAGCAGATCTGATCCTTGAGAATCCCATGGCTCTTATTTCTGACACCATAAATCATTTACCTAAGTGATGTAAGTATGTGAATATACTTCTTATTCAAAATTAATTTTTTATTGATGGCATTTACTTCATACTTTCATGAATAAGCAAATATGAATTTGCCTTTTTATGAAAAGTGCATAAGCATGCTGTTACAACCATTAATTATAAATGGTTACATGTCTTTGACGTCTCTATCCTAGAGGAAGCTTGCTGTGTTGTTCATAAGCTCTTGCTTTGTTTTGCTTTTTACTTTGCCAGTTGAAGAAGTGATATATAAATTCCCAGGGGTTAAAAATCATGCAGTTTTATTTATGGTAAGCAAAACTTTAAATTACTGAGGCTGTAATCCAGTATGCATTTAAGTTAGCTTCACCATGAGGGAATGAGTCTATTCTGTGTCCTCTGTTCTACTGTGCTGCAGTATTTGTGTAGATTTGCAGAATTGATATACCAGAGAAAAAGAAAACCCAGAGGGGCAGGAGTAATGTGGACACAGTTTCAATTCTTGTCAGAATGTGGACCTAGCATGTTTTTTCTAACTAGAACCTCTTTGAGTTGTTCTAATTGCAGCTGGTGGTAGCATATGTCCTGGTACACCAGTCACCTAATGTGTTCCAAAGTTGTGGCTGCTTTAGTGAAAAAACAAACCAAGCCCTCGATAATGCAGTATCCGTGCTGTACTGGGGATTAGCAGCCTCTTATAAAGAACAGTCCTTTGTCTGGCATTTGCAGGAACTACAGAGATGCAAAAGTCTGTAAGCATTTATGTAATTGAACCTTAAATAATATATGTATGTAGATGCTGTGATTACCACAATTTCACGTGAGTGTCTTCACTTCTGAATCTTGGTGAAAGTTTTCATCCTTGCAACCAGTATTTGATTTTTACATCCCCATTTTTTTGCTGTAGAAGCAGTGATCAGAAAATTCTGTAGTTGAATTAGAATGTACAGTTGAACTTTTTATGAAAGCCACCTTTAAACTACATTTTTTACCCTTCTCAAGTTTTAAAGTTGATCAGTGTGATCTTGCAGAGCTGTGTTCAAAGTGTTGGCACTACTTGTAGGAAAAGAATACTGTAAAAAACTGGTCATGGAGGGGTGTTCTAACACAAATGGAGAATTCATTTGGATTTAAAAAAATTAATTATTTGCCTTTATTCAGTGTCTTCTGCATGGATTTGTGAGATGGTTCTTGCCCCTAGATTAGGTTATTACAAGTCCTAAAATTTTTTAAAAATATTTTTGCCTATAGCATTTAATAATTTAGAACAGTGTTACCATGGTACACGGGCTTGTATGTGATGTGCAAACACAGTTCTAGGAACACTGATGTGTTAGAACTGAAAAACAGATTGTCTTAATGAAGGCTGCACTACAAGATGAATTTAGCTTTTTGTTTAACCGGTAGAGCAAGGACATCACACTCTCCTATTCTATAATGTAATTGTTTTAGCTACTCAGAAATAAGCTGTTAAGTAGTTGTTTTCAACCACAAGCAGAGTTTGGACAGGACTATGTGGGCAATGTACAGTCTTTCTGTACAGTCTTTCGTGTTGAAAAGAAATTTGAAAAATTAAGAAAGCTATATAAGGATGTTAAACTTACTTCTTAATTGCTTCAAAGGGGATTTTGTATTGATCCTAGAAAAATCCAGCTTTATTCAGTGATATCCCTGAATGAATTGTTTTTCTGGAGAAGATGTCTTATTTTACATATTTGGTTTTCCAAAACAAAGTGATAGGTTATCCAATGTAATATTATCTAGATGATCTAGGTGGTTCAGTTTCTCAGCCTTTGTGTCCTTATTTTATTTCCCTTGCTATGTGAGCTGCTTACCTTATTAATTATTTGCTTTAATTAGAATGTTTTATAGCTCAGGAATTTGAAATACTATATAAATACAAATAGTAATCTCTTTATGTTTTTTCTTAATCTGGTATGTGTCTGAACATGTATGAAATGGTGCAAGACTTAATGAAGTCATGTGTGATTATATGCAATACTGACAGATTGATTAATTTTTAATGATTGGTTGTCTCCTCCTCTCGAACAGCTGAGTGAATTGTGGTGTCACCTGTAGTTACCAGCTATTTGAAATCAAATTTAGATACTTTTTTAAATTAAGCTAAAATTGGGTATGTAATTTTTCTTTCATGATCACTGTATTCACAGAGTTGATTTCTTGCTCATGTGCTTAGTGTTCAATTTCTTTGCCTCTGTAGCTGAGATCTTTTTGAGACTTAAATGAAAGGGATTCTGTTTCTAGTAAACACAACAGACTTAACAGCTTAATAGGTTTCAGTGACTTAGCATCAGTATATTCTTGCAATGTTTGGATAAATCTTATGTCTTAACAAAATGTTGATCTTTGCAATGGTAGCATACAGTCAGTGTATGGTTGCGGGTGACAGTGTATGTATCAGCTGAAGAACCTTGTTTGACTTCCAGGCTTTTATGTTGCAAGCTTAGTTGTCCGTGGGGAAAGGTTGCTTTGGCAATGGAAGCTACACTAAACGGTATTCCGAATCTCTCTTAGGTTTTTGGAGAGCTAAAGACCTGGTCACCATCAAAAAAAGGAGGTTTCACTTTGCTTTAGCAAAACTTGTCAAAGAAATGTTTTGTGAAAGCCTGCTTTGGTTTCTGTGAGATGCAGCACCCAGCTCCTTTCACTTCAATTAATACATGCCAAACCCATTTGGTTTTCAGGTATGTCAGAACACAGCAGTGAGACCACAACACTTGATGAATCTCATCCAGCTGCAGAAGAGGTCCAGTCTGGCTCTGAGGTGATTGGGTGATAGTTATATTAGTGTAAAATCAACCAATCTTAACAAGTTTCAGACTCCCAAAAATTCTGCTACACATAGCAAAGTGCTGTTAGTATGGGGATACGAGTTCTTGCACAGCATCTTGAACGGGTGGGGTTGTTTTTGAGACACCATTAAGAACAGTCCAATTAATTCATAGCAAAGGATTACTTCAGCCAGTAGTCGGTTGCTGTGCTGCAGTATTTGTTACGTAAGTTGCATAGATTTAGGCATGGTATAGTCTGAAATGTGTGAGTACTGCAAGAAGAAAGGGTTGGTATTTAAAAGGCATCAATATTTGTGTAACCTCACTATAACAAGGTATTCCATCTACTGGTGAAGGAGTGAATCTTTTTTTCTCTGGGAGCAGATACAGCTTGTACCTTCTCTGTAGAGAAGTCTGTGACATATTAAAATTATGAACAAATGCCTAAAGTTCCCAATATTATTTAGCTAATCAAGTGTGTTTGGTATGCTGTTTCAGAAAGATAGAGTCAACATTTTCCTGACTGTTCTAGAGTAGAAATGAAAAAAAGTAATGCTGACTTGATCACTATTAGAGTTTCAGTGACAGTGAATTGTTTTTAAACTTTCAGTAGAAACAGAATAGTGGTTCTACAGCTATTTAGCGTATTTCCACATCTGATATTTGTAAGCCGAGATGTATAAAGAAAATACTGGTTGTTACTAAAGGATGATTCTATTTTTTCAAAATAAAATGTCCATCTGAAACGCAATGTTTTCCTGTAGTGCTTATGTAATTCATGCCTAATACATCAATATGAATTTAGGAACTTATTTAGATTTACTTTAGGTTGTTTATACATATGATAAATTTTCTTCTGAGGAATCAATTTCTTTGTATGTTTAGTCTAAGTCAGCTGTGGGCTACACTTGCCAAAGAGACACTTGATTCAGCAATCTTGCTCCCTGTTTCACCAGAAATGCTGCTATGGTTTGGTGATTTAGTTTTCTCTCAGATCCATAACCTTACCATTGTGTGAAGTTACAGGAACACACATCCAGAGGTAAAGAAAAATGGCTGCTGGATTTGGCAGTAGCCTACAGTCAGAGTAAGTATTTTGAGATACTGCACTGCTGAAGTAAGCTGGTGCTGTGGGCAGTCCTTCATTCTCAATAGTTCCTTTACTGCACTACTGGCTGCTCTGTTTCATAGGTGCAAGTGTTGGAGCTGTGCCTTTAGAGGATTGATGGGAGTGGAAAAATTGCCCATCCTCTTTTTGAGCATAGGTTGCTTTCTTTTAACCTGCAGTGTTTCTGGAACATTGTTTGCTGTACAAATACATTGTTCTGGCTCGGGAAGAAGGTGAAGTGATGCTGAAAGCTGCTGAGGGGAAGAACTGGGGGGAAAAGGGCAAGGACTTCTTGACAGCAGTGCAAGTTTCAACTATTGACTAAAATGCAGACAGTGGTTTCTTGTTATGTCTGAGTCAAATTAGCAGTTTATCCCACTTCCCCTTTTCAGCTGCTCATTTCATGGCTTTGGTGCTTGTCTGACATAATTTCAAATTGATTCAACTCACTGAAACTGGAAAATTAACCTGGTGAAAAGGTCTGTTGCCAGGCTAGTGAGTTGTGTGTGGTGACTGTAGTCAGGTGAGTGAGTGGGAGATGGTGCACTGTGTGGCTCACAGTAGGGACTGGAAAAGTAGAGTGGTGAAAAGTCCTCCTTTCAGCAATGGGAAATTGTTGTAGTTCAAACGTAGCATGGAACTGACATTAGCAAGTAATTTTTTGCTTTCTCTGAACCAGATGCATAGGTCTGGCTCAAGTAAGTATGCCTAAAAAATACATAAATTGCTTCTAGTTGTCAAGAGAAGCTGATGAATTTTTGTTTTCTAATATATGTATTTACTACAGATGTGTGCATATGCATTGAGCATGTATATCTCAGAATAAATGCATAAAAATATATCAATGCCAACATTTGCAAAGTTTTTTGAGATTCTTGTTGAAATACACCCAAGTCAAGTATTTGTTTTTCCTTTAATTAGAGATGCAGTTTTGTTTGTGATCCCTAGCAAAGTCCTACTTGACTTTACTAGTTGACAGCAGAGGACTTTCCCTTTGCATTGTGTTTTCTGATAATTTGCAGAAAGAAGAACAAAAATGGCTGTGAACAGAACATGGCCTATGCTAATGTTTCTGTATTGTGCAAGTAGCTGTGGTAAGCCAAGCATTTTGAAAAATACCTCACTTGACAGTGTCAAGTAGAAGTGTAGTTCCTAGCAGTCTTAGAGCTTAAGCACATGTGAGATTTGGAGCAAGCCTAAGAAACTTGAGCTACTGGACAGATTTCCCAAATCAAAGTGTAATATGGCAGGTAACTAGAACATTTAATCTAATGGTGTTGTGTAGCAACTCTCGGTGAAGAGCAGAGTTGGACTTGATGATCCTTATGGGTTCCTTACAACTTGGGATATTCTATAGTCTATGAAATGAAACAAATTAATGTTTTAAAAGTATTCATAATAAAATCAGCATAGTGCTTTTGGGGTGCTTCAGTAGAAGCACATTTACCGGAGCCCACAGACTGTGACTAGTTAGAAAAAATCTTGAGAGGCCTCCAAATTAATTAAGGAAATCAGGCTCACTAATGTAAGTGTAGTGGTGATATGTGAAAGTGAAAGAAATATTAGCAATGGGGTATGACAGAAGATGTTCCGGTTAAGAATGATGCAAATAATGCTCAGTAAGTACCGGTAAAATCTTCGTGTTATATTGATACTCCGTAAAACTTTACATGTGACTGGAGAATCCTGATCTCAGGCTGGGCCTCTTCCTGATGCTTGGACTGAAAAGAGCTGGTTCAGTTTGATGATTCAAGAGCTTTAGAGGTAGAAGGGTACCTATTCTCAAGTACCTGTTGATGATCTACCTTGTCTTGCCAGTCTTGCACAAGTGTATGGGCTCGTTTGAGGACTTCAGACAACTTTCGTGGAAGTGAACAAACACTGCCTTAGTTGTGTGTTGATTTTTCTACTGTTTACACTTTAGATGACTGATGAAGCTGCCTTGCAGAGTTAGGAATAGCTTTTTGAAATGGATTACAATTTCAGTTCCTCTTAATTTTTGAGGATATTAAGCAGCCAGTCTCTCTTCAGGTGCTTGTAAATGATGTACAGTTCTTCTGGGAAAGTCTCTTCTAGGCTATACCTTAGGTCGTACTAGAAGGCAGTGGTTTCACAGCTGCTGCTACTGTTCATGATAGAGCTGCGTTTGAAACTAACTTTGAATCCTGAATTCCATTGGTACTTTTGAGTTCTTTTGGCGCTTCTGCAGTTCACTTCTGGTTTGCTGCTGTTGACTGCATGAAAGTTGCATACCAACAGTTTAGTCAGAAGGTGGCACTATATTATGGCAAAATAAGAAGCAGCTGAACCTGTTTGAAAGTTTGGAATCATTGCTTTTCTTGTAACACATGATGAAGCATGTTTCTCTTCTAGTATTTATTGCTTATGAATAGCTAATACAATTTTTTTAGCCAAACTCATTATAATTTGAGATACAGAAAGTACTCTAAGGCTCAAGTGTGCATGTAAAACATTTGTCTGTGCCCACATGTCTCATCAGTGTCTTAGTCCCTCAATGCCAATGGATTAAATTTTAGTTTTTCTTTTCTCTTAGATCTGCAAACTTTAAATTACTTCTGACTGAGCTGCGCTAGAGTATTATTGTGATTCGAGGATGTGATTAAATAAACATATACAGACTGAGTTTATCATAGTATTGCCAGTTGGAGTTTGAAATAAAATAAACAGTTACGAAACCCATACATCAAATATTTTCATATGGATTACTCATTGGAAATGTAAGACAAACACTAACCTGTTTCTTTTTATAGGAAAGTGCAATGGCTCAAGAATCTCCCAAAAATTCAGCAGCAGAAATTCCTGTGACTAGAAATGGACAGCTGGAAGATTCTCATGAGCACAGCTTTAACAGGGTAAGAATTTTCTTTACTGTCTGCCATGGTGCCATTATCAGAAATGCTGAAGTTACAATGTAATGCACAGCAGACTTCACTTGACAGAGTTTTCTCAAGTTTTACTGAAAAAACTCCTTTGAAGCTCATAGATTATTGTCAAAGTTGACGTAACATAGTGTGAAAGCATGTGGCAATGATCTTTTTTTGTATAAAAGCCACGTTAGTAGTGGCAAATGCTGAGTGCCTCCTCCTCAGCTCGGTACAGGTGAACGATGAGTTTTGCTCGTTCCCGAGCGTCCAGGAGAGGGCGCTACGGCACAGCGTGAGATGTGGGGTCGGGCTCCTTTTACTTGGATTTTCGTTGGGAAAGAGTTAATTGTCCACGCTTATTTGGTATCTGCTGAGGCTTAGATTTTAAGGAAGGGTCTTAAGTTTTAGCAGTTCCATACTGACTTGCAGTGCAGAATTGTTCTTAAAAGAAATACTCAGCAGAACTTCAACATTTTATTCTGTTTTACCAAAATGCTGATTAGAGGAGGGGAACCTTCATTAGATTTGTTGTTCAACTAAGATCTACAAGTGACATAATGTAAAAATTAGCAGCGTGTTTACTGAAATAAAGCTAAAACTGCATTTCTATGAAGATGTATGTTTAGGGAGACAACCTTGGGAAATTCATCTTGAAATGATAATGAATTTGGGTTCACCCCAAAGTAGAGAAATAGACTTAGTAATTTTGATGACTTTGCTGCTGCTCTGACTTGACTGCTGTCTAAGTTACCTTTTCCTTGAGTAGTGATTGCTTCTGCAGTGCGGTGCTTGCAACACTTATGTACAGCAAATGGAACTTGCAGTCTTGGTGACTGCATTAAAGCCCTTGCTCAGTCAAAATGTAAAGGTGGAATTTTAAGGTCGTTTCTGTCTATGGCCATGTAAAAGTTGGAGTAGATTTTTCCTACATGCTAATAATTTTTCTGGCTTGGAATCAACTATATTTTGAAACTTCTACTTTGACAAAAATGGGTCAAGTATTTGGTCAAATTGCAGAAAAACCTGTACTCTGCAAACATATTTGAACTTGCTGTAATTATTTTCGCAGTGCTTATTCTGAGATCAGTGAAGAAATGCACTTCAATTATTTTTTTGAACTGTCTGGTACAAGTTCGCATCTGCATGTGTGACCTAAACTCAGAATATGTGCTAATCAAAGCTTCTTATAAACAAAACAAAGAAAATAAACTTACTGGAATTAACATCTAGGTCTGCTTACTAATCTGTTAGTCTCAAATTCTAATATTTAGCTTCTATTCATCTTGCTTCATGTTTGTTATTTCTAACGCTTAATGAGAGGCTTTCTCTTTTTTTCCTTGCCAGGTAATTTTTTGCTTTAACCTAAAGCAATATGCATTGCACCACAAAATTTTTGGGGTCTTTTTTCCTACTAGCTTATGGAAATGACAAGCCAAGTACTGATTTTTATGAGGTCATTTAAGAAAAGGGCAAGAAACCATGACCACTGTAATTTGTACTGTTACCACAGTGCTCAGTAAGTGACCACAGTAGAGTTTGGAGCACTCAGACTCCAATATGCTGATTTTGATTGCACCTTCTTGGGAAGCTGGGGAACAATTTTTTTTAAGTTCCTGCTTCCTTATTTTTATGATCAGAGAAATACTCATCTAGATGCTGTACAATGCAGATGTAAAGGATAAAATACTACTTGTTCTGTATTTTTTGTTCTGCTGCTATTTTGCCACAAAGACTTGAACAGCTTTGATTGTGTGTTTTTGAGTAAATAGGTATTTGTACAACCTTGTCTTTGGAATTCTTGAATTACAAAACTGCACTTTCCTCTAGACTCGTGTTCTGTTTAGCACTTCCATCAGAACTCATCCATAAGCTGCTCAGGCATGAAAATGCACATTTGTGTTTCACCAAATGCAGTATTAGTATGCATTCAAGCATGAGAAGTATTTCATTTTGCAGGGCAGTGCAGAGCAAATGTATTTACCTGGAAATGACAAGTAGGGTTACTCCTTCTTCAGAGAAAAATACCATTAGTTTAGCAGAACATCAGACAGCATAGATTGTCATAATGTCATTTCAGAAGGAAGCATGTTAGTTCCATTCTTGTGGAAATGTGACATAGCACTAATTGATGCATCTTCTTGGTATAACGCATATTTAAAAGGTAACTTAAGTGTTTTTCTAACTCTAAAATCCCAGTCAGAAATATGCTGCTGCATTCTAATTCTCTAATAAGACATGCCCGTGGAATTCAGACAAGTTTTGTCCTGCCCGTATGATGGATGGAAACTCTTTTACTAAAAAAAGCTGTAGCTTCAGTCGTCATTGGATCGAATATTTAACGTTCTTTCATTATAAAAAAGCTTGACATAGTGCTTCTTAACTCTCCAGGCTCTGTTTGATCTCACTTGAGCTTTAAGAACTTCTTGTGTGGAACTGTTCACTAATGTTTGGGTATTTGTTAGGCAGAAGACTTCAGCATTTCCTAATCAAAAGTTTTTCTTACTACTTTATATAAGAAAGCCCAACATACAAAAAAGTCTGGCTGGTTTATATTATTTGTTTTACTTCACTTAGCCATGACTTCCAGAGCCCAGTTTTCCCACCATGCTGTTGTAATTATGTGATTAGCACAGTGGTGTTTTAATGTGACTGCGGGGATTGAGAGCTGAGGACAGTAGGAGGGAGTGAGGGGAGTATATTATTGCCATTATTTCTATGTGCAATAACATGCCATATAGTGTGAGAGCTGCGTAGGAATAAACTAAATTTTTCAGAAAACCGTTTAGTCTGCCTGTAAAGATACTCAAGCAGCCGTAAGCGATTTGTTATGTTTAAAGTATTGCACACAATCTATATGATATTCTTATCAGTTTAAGCCTGAATTTGTTTAATTTCATTTTCAGTATTGCCTCTTCTCATGGTTCTTATTGTACTCTTTCGGAAACAGAACAATAGTTAAGCATGTATATAATACCAGTAATAATCTTCAGGATGCAAAAGATAATGAACTTCGTTGTGAGTCTTGAATTTATCTTACTAGAATTACAAAATAAGGTCTGGGATCTGATGAATCTGAGTGCATGTGTTCACTGTCTTGTTCTGTGATTTTATTGCCAGACTGCACAAACAGATAAGATCAATTCTCTTTTGTCTTTTGCCTTCTGAAGAAAAATGCCAGCCTTGTCACTCACATTCTGCCTGCAACATCTGAGTTCAACTCTTAGGCTTTGCTATGTTGACTGACATAGTTAGATTTTCACTTCAGGTAATTATAGTTTAATTAATGTAGACTGATCTAAACTATATTTGTAGAATTGTGCCAGTTCTAGAAAACTGGTTTTAGGACATAAAAAAGTCAAATGTTCTTCATACAGTCTGAAAACCCAAAAGTATGTGTGTTAATGATGAGAGTAGAAGGGAAACTAATTTAAAACTGGATTGTAGTATGACGTAGTAGAAAGGGGCTTCTTAGTGCAAAGCAGTGTATTGGAGAATAGAAGAAGTGTGTTAGTCTGTTATTTGCCGCTTCGTCAAAGATTAAAGCCTTCAGGTCTCCTCCCATTTATTTATTTTGAATTTATACTGATGTGAGGATCTAGTGGTTTAATTCATGGAAAATAGGAACTGAGTGATATATTAGGGGCAAAGAGAAGAAGAAAATACTGAATATGTACAAGGAATTTTACTTGCGCGTGTTTTTTGATAAGAAGTTAAAGTTCCGAGCCCATGAACCTTAGTGGATAGATATTATGTCTATCTACATAACCTTTTGTTCCATAGGACTTGTAACCACACTTTAAACTGTACACTTTACAATCAGATATGTTGTAAATTTTTCCTGAAGGCAACTTAAGTAGTTTTATTTAAAATACCATTCAGCACTAAAAAAAAACCAAAAACAACCAAGCATATGATTTGTCTGATATTAGTTGCTCCACTGTTGAACTAGCTTTTGAAATGAGGTTTTAAGAATGCCTTCATTCAACGTGGTAAAGGCAAGTAAAACCACATCTGTCAAACCTCCTGTTGGTACTAAGCAGAAGTTAATGTTTAGTGATGCATTAGTAATGGAGTAGTATAACTAAGAAGTTAATACAGTGTTGTTTCCTTAGTTGCTTCTTAGTTAAGTAAGTTTCTATAAATTAAGTTTTGGCTAAGTTGGTTTCTGCTGTTGGAGAAACAACACAATTCTGGTCTTTCCCCTCTTCATTTTGGTTCATTATTGGTAGCATGATTGGGAAGTATCATTTTGGAAATAGTCTTGTAATTCAGCCAACATTCCTTCATGAACATGCATTCTGAATGACTTCTTTGCTGTGTTTACTGTCTCAACAGGATTACTATGTCAAAAATTCATACTGGTTCATCAGATGATCTGTATAATAGAGTTGTATAAATAAGGCTAACCTGACTAAAATATGTTTAGTTTAACATAGTGATTTGAAGTAATTAAAATGGGATTTTAAGGAATGGTTAAAGTGGCCTAAATGTTCTCTGACATATAGTTTGAACTGTCTTGACTAGACCTAATTAAGCTAGTGCAGCTATTCTGTGTAGCTGTATTTCATGCTTTTGCTTCTTGGAGCCTTTAGCATGCTAAATGGCTGAGAATGGGGTAGGTATTGCAACCTTTTAACTTGCGAATCCTCTGAGTTGTGTTTTTTTAATACCTGTAGCTCTAGGTTTCAGTGAAGTTACAGTATTAAAATACTTCTGCTAGATGGTAATTGCATAAACATGGTTTCAGCCTTGTACAAATGAAAACTATTAATGAAGCATCTTTCTATTTGTTTTTTGGTGATGGTGATCCCTTAATAGATTTGTGGAATTGCAATGTATCAATAAATTTTGATCAATTCTAAAGACTTGAATTGACCTTTTATAAAGAAGGGGGGAAATCTTAAACTTAGCTAGAAGAGCAATACATGGTCAAAATATAATTGCTATATTGTAGTAGGGGAATCTGTCCTCACTTCTTACATTTTAACAGCCAAACTTTCTTTTTTGTTCCCACTAAATGTAAGTTGTTTATGTCACCTTCTTACTACTCAAACATTAAGTACAGTCATAGCTTCCCTTAAGTGTGACATTTTGTGCAGTCCCTCTTTTTAAGTTATTGAAGGGATAAACTGTTTTGTCAGTATGATTACAGATTTCTTGCTAGCTTTTTTGTTTATCTACACTTGTGTAAAGAAAAAGAAAGCAAACATAATCAGTTGTGAGAATGACATTAAAAATTGTAGTTTACATGCAGCAATGTGTCTCCCCTGAACAGTAGCTTGCATGTTTGTAAACAACAAAAAGGTATTGCCTTGATAATCACTGACTTTTTGACAATTCTGATCATGTATAAATCAACAAATGGTAAAGTTTTCTTTTAAATTCATACGCAAAAATATCATTCTTCATAAAGATATATTTGAACTGCTTTGTAGGTGTTTAAAAATAGGTTTGAATTGAGCTTTGCCGTTCTTTAGATTGAACTTTGCCATTTTGACAGTGGGGAAAAAAGGAGATCTCTTCAAACAAATATGGGTTTATATACATATGTATATATTAAGGTAAAAAATTCTGGTATATATATACACAATTGTAGATCTTTAAAATTTTCATAAGCCAAGTATCAAGTTTTTATTTAAGAGATGGATGCATTGTAGTATTTTGACTTATTTCATTCTATAGTTTGTTCAGCTTGTATTTAACTTCAAATTAGAATTACACTGAGTGTATGGAAGTAGTGCAGTTGCTGAGGTTTAGATACAAACTTTTGTCTTTGCAAAGCAGATGTTCTGCATTTTAATCTTAAATACAGATGATTGCTTAGATTCCTATTGTGAACATGCTTAAGCAGGTTAGCTGTCTACTTTGTTTGGCTACAGGTTTAGATATTTCTGAAAACTACACAACATGCCAAGGTGCCTTCAGGAAAAAAATAATTCATGCCGTGTCCTTTTTGTGAAATCAGTGCGTCTTCTCTGCAATCTGGTTATTGTTTTTCAAGTCCCTCTGCTTTTTCAGCTTCTAGTGACTTGCTACATTTTGAATTAAATGGACTCTGTTTATCAGCTAAACTAAGTTGAAGCAAAGGCTTTCCAGCATACCACCAACTGCGAGTACTTAAATGGAAGCACCAGTGTTAAGTCAGTTGTGAAGACTGAAAACAGTATGCATCCTATGTTCTGATATGCTTAATTTGTGAGATAGGGTTCTGTGTGTGACTAGTATTTGTTTTTCATGCTGTTTGTTTTTCTTTTCTTTTTTTTTTTATAATGCTTCAGATACACAAATGGGGCATGATCTATTATCAAATAGCCCGTTCATGTAAGTGAAAATATGGGAGTAGGAATTGGTTACTCTTTGTAGGAACATGCTGGCTTTTTGATGTCAGAGAGATTTCTGGAATTCGCATGGAAAAATTAATTTGATGGAATTATTATCTTTGTAGTTGTTCCTTTTTTCTTCTTCCCAGGGTTTTATCCTAAACTGAAGACATCTAAATAAATCTGGGGGGATGTGATCCAAAACTTCTTCTTGACAATCTGAGCCTCTAGGCAGTGTCAGGACCATTCTTATGCACTACCTTGCTTCTGGTTTGTGGATTGA
>VYZT01061498.1:0-37179 GCA_013400735.1 Pomatostomus ruficeps
CCATCGCTCTCCTCTGAACTCATCCTAACAGGCCCATATCCCTTGTGTGGGGCTCGGGGTGTCGTGTGGCACTGTGGCCAAAGCCTCACAGGGGCCCTGGGCACATCAGCAGTGTCAGAGACTGAAATGTTACGGGTAACAACATAAACATTGTTATGAAGCAGTTTTGACCATTATGGCAAAACTGCGTAAAGAGGCTGAGACCACCCAAGCCCATCCCTCCTCCACCTGACTAACTTCGGGCTGTGACTTAAGCTGCGTATCAGAACTTGACAGACGATAACGGTGACACGATAATTCTTCAATTACCTCTGGTCTAGGGACAAGGAAACAAGACTAAGGGAGAAGAACTATTTTCACAGGCTGCACATTTACTCTAGTTGTTAGTTCTTGCTAGTGAACATCATGGGGCAGAGAATGTCCTCCTCTGCTTTTAGGATTTTACTTTAAATGATCATTAGAGACGTCTACTCAAGATTGTGCTCCCCTTTCTACATACCGTGAAATGTCACCAAAATTATGTATAAAACTATCATCTTTGTCAAGCTGAGGCAGGACTATCTACATTCTGAGCCAAACACTGAAGTTTCCTTTAAGTAAAAGCCATAGACAACACAACAGAGACCTCAGAGAGCAGATAGAAGGTAGTCTCACATCCGTCTTTCAAGATGAAGCTTGGTGGAATCCCATGGTGGCTGGGTGAAATCAGCCCCAGCTGCCCCAATTCCCTGCCTACCTTCCACATGTGCCACACTTGGCAGAGACCTGGTAATAACTAAGCCACTAGAGCAGAGTGAACATTTCCACCTGATTTCTAATTCTGTCCAAGGAGTTGTGCTATAAATAATTTCCTGTAATTGCCCTTTAGGGCTGCTTTTGTTGCTGTCCAGAGCAGTTCAGGGGAATCACACGACAAGTGTCACTCCTTCCTTGCACAATTCGTGTTCTTTGTCTGCATTGACACAAACACCCCTCATTTGCTTTCTGAATATCTAGCCTTTGCCCTAGCACCTGATTGGTGATTTGCTTGTTCTAGAAAAGCATTTAATCATGGCCAAGTTCACTGGATTTCCATCTACCCTCTGATTTTCACAGAAACATTTTTCATTCTGTACTTGCCAGGCCTCTTTGCTTTGAACTTCTTCCTCCTCTGCACTTCATAATTTCCAAGCATACTCAGTGACCATGTGTTCATAGCAAGTCCAAATTTGCCTTTTTCTGACCAGATGTCTGTGAAATGTTTCAGTGAAAAGTGCTTTGCATGAGGATAAATACATTGTGCATAATCAGTGTGATGACTAAATCTTGATGAACTCAGTACACTGTGCCCATGTGAGCCCTGAGGATTAGAAAAAATTAATAAAGAGCTCATTAAATTCTATTGCTTATTAATTTGTGTTTGGAGCTTCACTGGGTTTTGACACTGTGGAAGTGTGTTTGAGGCATTACTCCAACAAGGATTTTCTGAAGTACAAGATCTGGACTTTACCTGGTGTCTTGCTTCAGGGACAGCACTAAGAAGGTTTCTCTCCTGTAACCACTGCTGACTGATATAATAGAAATTCATATGAAATTTAGCTTGAGATTACCACGGAGTATGGCTGGAACTGGCCAACGAATTCCAAAGCTATTTGGACAGCATTCAGAGAGAGAGACCGGCAGTCTCCAAATAAATCACAAAAGCCTCACTTCAGTCTGGTGCTGCCTCCTTCCAAGTGCTGTCAGCTCAGGGCTGAAGGCAGGAAATGCCTCACTGGCCAAAGGCTCATCAGAAGCACATCAAGGAACCTCTCAACCAAGATGTCAAACACCCATTTTTTTTTTCAGAAGCCAACTGGAATCCATCCATAACTATTTTATCTACTTCAAAATGTCAGCTTTTCATTTAAACTAGATGAAATAGCCAGGCAAAAAGTCATTATTTCTGTTTGATCTGTCAGCATCCATCTGTTGTCATCAAGGAAATGCAGTGCCAGACAGCAAGCACTGCTTCACTTTCTCTGCTCTCACAGACTTTCAACAACAACCAGAGAGGAGGAATGTATCTTGTTTTCTCTAAGTTTTTCCTGTAACAGTACACGAGAGCTTTTCTTGATTTTCTAAACTCATCAAAAGAAATACAACAAAATCCAGCCAACTGATCTTGCTTGAAAAATGCAAAAGCAATCACATTTGGTTGCAATATGTACATCATGCTGAGAGCAGCAGATATCCACAGGAAATGCTGATCTAACCCTTGGTCCTAATGCAGATCAGCTAAAAGAGCAGACATCCACAGGCTTTACCAGCACCTCATCTATCACCAAAACAAGTGTTATTCTGGGGTGGTTGTCAGATCCTTAATAGATCCAAATGTATTTCTCCGAGATAGGAAGTTTGGGTTTTGAGAAGCTCTAAGGACAACTCTTTTTTGGACTTCTGGCTCCATTTCCTGAGGTCATGAGAAGACATCCAAATCTTAACATCCAGGAAGAATAAAGGTTTCTGTCTGAAAACCTGATCCTCTGGAGTTCATCAGGCACACAGATATCTACAGACCAGCAGTTTGCCACTAACTCACAGGACAAAGGAAACTGTAACCATCAAAAAATCAAGGAGCACACTGTGCTGCCTTTGCTCAGCCATGAGGGAACACCACGTTTGCTTTTCCACGGAGGATGTAACCCAATGCCTGGCTCAAGTAGACAGAAAGACCTGGAAAACTCTCTATTTACCATGTTATAATGGGACCCTGAAAACTTTGTCCCCTATCAGCTTTCACTGAGACAGACCAGGTTTCATATTTTTAGTGGATTGTGGATCATGAACCATAGTGTTCATCCACCTCCCTCCCTGGGGGCATCACACTGGTGTAAGCACAGCAGAAGCAGAGATTTCTAAACCTCAAAAAACTGCTCAATCCAGAGATTGTTCATAGCCCAGACAAAGAGAAGAGCTGTAAAATAAGCTGACCTGAACACAGTCCTCTTGATTCTCTCTTTTACTTCTTGTTTGGTTAGATAAGAATCCAGTGGGAATTCAAGGTGGGGAGTTGAGCTAAACTGTATCATTCCCACACGGACCTAAAAGAAAAAGTTAAAGGTTATGAAAGGTGTCTGTGCAAGTTTTGCTCTTTTGATCACTTTACAAACTTGGGAAGACTAAGTTGTATAGAGGCAAACTCTGTTTTCACTGTTGAGCCACCGGCACTCTAAATGAATTTAAAAATAGAGCAGGAACTCCAGTATTATATATTCAGACTATAAACAAGGCAAAAAAGTTTATCTGGCAACAATGTGAGCCTCTGCTGCAGTTACAGGCAGCTCAGGATCTATATTTATCCACTCAGAGCAGCTCACAGCCTCAGGGGCAGTAAGTTTATAAATAACACCTTCTACACCAAGCCATTTACACACTGGGCAGGCAATCTTTCCATTACTAAGAGCAGCTCCCTCTGGCATTGAGCACAGCAGGCAACACAAACCAATACTTTTTCTAACAGCTCCTGTAAAACCATTTTCTCTAGTTGAAAGTGCAAATAGACTAAATGGTCTGTAATGGGCAATCCATCCAGAATACTTCACAGAAGTCTTACAAGAAGTATTATGGAATGTGACAGCTTCAAAGGTGAAAAGACTACTGATTTTCAGTCCAGTCTATGTGAGCATTAAGTGTAAGACTAGGGGAAGGATGGTACTTAAAAAATAAAACACAAAATCTGCAAATATTAAATATTCACTGACACAACCTTCCCAAAGACCTGACAGTTATTTGGAAAGGCTCTGCAATGGAATCAATGTCCAGCAACCATCCCAGCCTGCCCCAAGGCCCTCAGCCGAGGTAGTGTTGTGGGACTGATGCACACCTGGAACTGCAGCCAGCCTGGCTTGAAATCCCCTCAGACAAACCCCAGGATGCATCATTCAGGCCCAGAGGTGCCTCAAGGCTGACTCCAAGAGCAACACCTGAGACTACACAGCACAGCACCCATCTCCTTCTGGGGAAAGCAGAGCAAGCAGATGATATCATTTACATCTATACAGAAAGATGATTAACTTCCCAGAGACTAATTCTGCAGCTTTCCAAGGAGAAGCAGTAGAAAGATCCAACTATTTTCATCTATGAGCATCCAAACCAAAATAAAATCAGTAAAAAAAAACCCAAATCAAAGTCTTTAAGATGAAGGATTATGTCATTTCTCAAGATCAAAAGGAACTGCTTACAATCTGTGAAGAAACAAGAAGCATCCTCCAATCCCACTGCTTCAAAACCTGCATCTTTCTGAATAAATACTCTGCCCCCTTGGCAGCTGATAGGTTGAATTTTGCAGTTTCACTCAGCACATTACCACTGGCTTTCCCACACATTGCCAAGCTGTTTGAAAACCAGAGAAGATATTCCTGACACTCACTCTGTCTGGATGGATGTCCAAGGCATCACAGAGCCTGCCTGCAAAGTGCTTGGACCTTTCAAAGCTTCCTTTGCCAATGCTGTAGGAGCCATCCAGGAGGAAAAGGACATCTAACGAGGCAGAGCACTGCATCACTAGGAGAAAAAATACATACACTGGGAAGCTGTGCTTTGTTAGCCCCATGCTCTGGAAGCAGGCAGCCAAGAGCTGAAAATCCAGACAAATTGCAGAGGATGGACTGGGGCAGCCCGTTGTTCACAAGCCAAAGCCCACATGCACCCCTGCCCTGGCCTGCAGCAGCTCCAGCTCAGCTCTGTCTGCCAGACTCTCACCTCAGCGTTCAGGGCTCCAGCCTGGTCTCAGTGAGAGCACAGGAGCAGCCAGTGCAGTGAGGAATCACTAAAGACACAGAGAGATCTCTCCCGGGGAGGACACAGAGGGAGGGGTGAGCAGCAGGGAAAGGGAGCCATGCCCACTGGCACCTGCAGGCTCTCCCAGCCCAAGGCACAGATGTAAATCCAGGAGGTGTTTGCAAAGTCTGCCGAGTCCCATGGAGCCTGGTGTGTTTCATCTGCAGCACATTTTTCAAAACAGACTCTTATTTTCCTAAACACAAACTCTCTGAACAGCTCCCAGACACTGACAGCAACACTTTTCATAAAAATCCACCTTTTATCTCCTCTTCAGAGACGTGTCTTTGTATCACCCCTACCTCAATGAATATGACTGCTCCCAAGTATAAATTTCTGAAGTGCTTTTGCTGCAGTGGAAACTCACAATTTCACTGAAATAAATAAATAAATAAATAAATGGCAGATTGCAGACTCTGAAGAGTCATTTTCAAAGCCTTTTAAAGGAAAATTTTAAAGTCCCCTCTGCAGCATTTGCCAGAATCAATTTCAAGAGAAAATGAACCCAGAAGTTTAATAGAGATCAAGCACACCAACCCCTTAAGAGCCGTTTTGGTTGGTGACGTTCCCCACCTCCATTACTATAATCTTCTTATTACCACTACTTTTTTCCAAATTCTTCCTGCTAGCCAAAACCTGAATTTATAATTAGGGCTTTCTAATACCAGATTACAGGGATTGAAATTTGTGAGGCATTCCCTTCTGGGTCACCGGTTCTTCTAACGGGGCACCCAGCCCTGCCCTGGGGCGCTGTGCTGAGGACAAGCTGCAGCACAGCCTCCCTGCCAGCGCTGTCCCGGCTTGTCAGCCTTGCCCTCGGAGCTGGGCTGAACCTGGAGATGCAACAGGGCTCTTATCCCTGCCTAAGCACGCACAGGGAAAACTGCAGAGCCCCCGAACTGGGCTCAGCACGGAGAAACACTCCTCAGGTGGCTCTGCAGCTCTTCTACAGGGGCTCATAAGCAGGATGTCTGCAGCCCACCAAGGGATCCCTGGGGACACACAGGAGGGAGAAACACCCAAACACAGCACCCAGGGATGGAAAGCCTGAGCTGAACACATGGTGCTACAGGACAGAGCTGGAGGCCATGTGTGGCGTAGGAATAAATGCAATTTATCCCTTGACAGACAATAGGAAAAAATGGCCATCAGGAGAGAATTCCCGACAGAGTTTATCAGTAACTGATTCCAAGTACAACCAGGGAGCTGCAGGTGAACATGTGCTGGCCAGCCAGAGCCCCATCACCCCGATCCCAGCATCCTGATTGATGCTGGCTTTACAGCCTTGAAAAAACCACTCACGTGGGAGGTCTGATCAAGTCTGTAATTAAACACAGCTCTTTAAATCAGGATCACTTGGAGCAGGCTCTGAAGGAACCGACAGAAACGCCATCCAGTTGGCAAATAGCCAGTTTGGGAAAAACAGAGTCGATCACGTCCCAGGAGAGCTAACACCAATGAGGAAGAAAGCCAGGCTGGGCAGAGGCAGCCACAGTGCTGTGCTTGCCAGAGCATTGCTGGGGACTTTATGGACTGAAGAGGGGCTAATAAATGTAAATAACTACAGCAACAAAAAACTTTAAAAAAACCCCAAAACAAAACACACCAAAACAACCAAAGAAAGAGAGAATTCAGAAATAGAAAAGACTTGCTTTATAAAACAGACTTACACTGGCCAGCAGCTGAGATCTTGCCAATCATCTCCTGGTCAACATGGATTTGTTGTATACCCAACACCAGCAAAGCTGTGGGATCAAACAGATAATCATCCATGAACAAAACATACAGGATTTAACCTATAACAGCAAAAATACTGGTTTGCTAAATAGATTTCACAGTTACAAAAAATAATTTGGTGACACAGCAGTGTATCTATGTCAGGAAATTCCTTCTAGCAGAGACACAGAGCATGAAAAACACCAAGGACATGACTCCAGCACACGGGACAGTCCCTCTGCTCACTGCATGCAGGGACACCGTGCAAGAATGAGAGCTAGGCCAGCCTTAGGCTTCTGAGACTACCGTCATAAACACTGGATAGATTTATGCACTTTTGATATCATAACATCAGCTTTTCTCAAATCAGTTGGACACTTTACATATAGATCAGTCACGTGTTCGAATTCTCAGAAAAGCTGTTTCTCCAGGTATTATTTTCTCCCCTTTTGTGTTAAGTTTTCTCCCCTGTGTTTCAGAAGTTTATCCCTAAACCTCCTGGAGAGGCACTGACTTGGCTCTCATTCCTCAGAGTGAAGAACTCCAGCCAGAGATGGGGAAGTACCCGAGACAAAAACCACGGATGCAAAACGACAACTTTAAACATACCTTGGGAAAGCAGGAAAATGCAGATGGACTCAAATGACAAGAGGTCCATGGTGACAAATCTGGAAGGAGAAAAAAAAAAAGAGGAGAGGAACAGGAATCTAATTCCTAAAGCCGATTTCTTTACCTGCAGCTGATCATCTTCTTCCCAGGTGTCTCAGACACATTTTGTCTGAGGGGCAAAAGTAACTCCTGCCCTGGGGAGAAAGGTGGGGAACAGATAGAAGGAAAAACCATGAAAATGAGGGAATGATAGAAAAGAAAATCTCTCAACATACTCCTCTCCTTTCCCATCACATTCGGAAAGAGCAGCCCTGGCAGAGGAGGAGGGACGGGCTAGCCCTGCCTCCTCGTCTCTCCATGCCCAAGCAGACCTCTCCTCTCCTCCCTCTCCAGTGCACCTCCCTCTCACAGCTGAGTCCCACCAGGGCCCCGTGTGCCTCGGGAAGCCGGCGGAGAGCAAACGGAGCCGCTCCGGGGGTTCACCGAGCACAGTCCGAGCCGCATCCCCCGAGCCCCATCAGCTCCGGCTGAGACGTCCCTGCTGTGGAGCCCCCCACAAGGGAGGGTCCCTCGGGTCCTGCCTCGACACAACAACACTCAGCCCCAGGCTCTTTCATACCTTATGTTTTCCAAGGACTGGCTTTCTGGGGAGCTGTTTTTATGCACAACTGTCCAGCAAAGTCAATTTTCTGCTCATTTTTCCTTTGAAATCAGCGAGGCTGCCATCACATCATAGGTGGATTTCAGTGACACTTTCAAGCATGCCCAGATTTAGACCAAATGTATCTGGTAGAGCACTTGGCTTTCTATTTCAAACATGTATATTTATTTTTCCTCCAGATTAAAAGCACTTACTAGAGCACACTTGACCAGATTCCTGATGGGTCCCTGCCTCTGTCATTGCAGAGGCAGATTTTATTTACGTAGTTAAAGACAAGTAAGTATACTTCTGGATAACCAGCTCTATTAATTGTTTTTCCAAGAAAACAGAGGGGAGTTTTTCTCAGGAAAGACTTGTCTCTGCAGCAAATTATAAACTCTTCACATCAGACAAGGCAAAATACCTATAGCAGGCCATGCTCAGTTACCTGCACGGGTACACAGGGAGGAGGCGATTAAGAAATCCCCTCTGGGATCAGCCCACAGGGATTACAGACACAATAACACTGTGTCTTGCAGTGCCAGGTGCTTTACAAGCATCACCCTTCAGCACATCCTCCCAACACCCACGCCAGACTGCCCCCACCAAATTAACAGACCCCAGGCTTGGCTGAGTACAGGGAGGTCAACACAAAATGTGACTTCCTTGGGGAACTCCCAATGTGTGTCCCTCAGGAGCTTCATGCCCTGCACATGCCACAGAGGAAAGGTCATTCTTCTGCCATGCCTCAAGGCCATTCTTTCTAGGAGCTGTTTCCAGAGTGCACCTCACCCAAGGCAGGACAAGCCTCTGCTTGCAGTCAGATGTGACAAGTGTGGGGGGATTTCACGTTGTTTTCATACAAAACATTGACAGGTCGAGATGTTCCTACAACTTGGTCTTATCTTGGGTTTAAATCAACTAATCTGCAGGATGAATTCTTTGTCTTTTAGCCCAGCCAGACTCTCAGCAGCAGGAATTGAAAGAAAGCTTCATCATCACCTGTTGCTCATCAGCATTAGCCCAGAATCAGCAGCAGCAACCTCAGACAGCAGCTACCTCAGACAGCAGCTTTGCTGGGGGATGGGGTGGTGAGTGAAGGACCTTTTCATTTAATCTTCTCAGCCGTTAAGATAGGGAATTTTTAAAATGTCTACCTCAATGCTGAGTCAGAAATACTTTTTTTAAACCACACTAAGCCAAAACTCCTATTTTTGTACCCAGATTCTCCCCTGGACACATGACTATGATGACAACTTACTTGAAGCCAAGTAAGAGTGTAACCATGTGTACTGTATTTGGAGGAGTGAGACCAGAGGCAGAAGAGAGAGGTAAAGGGGAGAAGAGCTCTTCTTGACAAGTACCTTCCCAACGTGTCTTTCAACAATGCAAAACATCACTCATTTAAACAGGGGAGAAAGCAGGAAAGATTACACTGCATATTCATTAAAACATATTCTTAACCAGCCAAGCAACCGCCTGTCACTGCTGAGGAATGGCCCCAGTTTGCTAAGTGCTCATCTGATGTTCAGACGTAGGAAGGGGAGAGAGGAGACCAATCTTGATGTCTCCTTTTTCAGTGTCTCTCAGCTTGTTTTCCATAAGTAAATTTTACTTTTTTCTTCTTGCCAAGGTTTGGAGGCAGTGGGCAACTCCTGTGAGGAACCCCAAACATCCCCTCTGCCCAGCCACAGGCATTGCCTGGGGGCAGCTCACAGTGGGATCTGAAATTGAAGGGGTGAGAAGGAAAACAACCAGGAAATGTTTAACTTCTTAAAATAAACATCACAAATTTCAGTCTAAAAGTTTTGACAATGTTTTTCTCCAAGTGATAAACAGGATTAAATTTCCATAAGATGTTCTGCAAAACCAGCTTATTTATCCTCTCCCACCCAGTTTTGCAGAGAGGGAGTTTTGAGAGGCTCTTTTCCCCTGTGCAATAAAGGCTCCTGTACATAAAGAGCCCTTGATCTTGCAGCACTGCTCACATGGGGTACTGTCAAAATCAACACGCTGCAGATCAGGTCCTGTACAACCCATGAATTACAGAATAAAAGACTTTTCTGACCTGAGAGCGTCTGTTAAACTTATTGTGTAGTTTGTTGTGACAGAAGTGCTTATACTACTGACTTTGCCTGTGGCTAGAGCAGCAGGAGCGTCTCCATGAATGTCTCAGTTTTTTAATCTTTTGCCACATGCAAACGCACCCAAGGGAGCCAGAGCCTGCCTCAGCATCACCAGCACTTGATGCTTGCAGCAGTGAGCAGCCAGTGTGGATGCTGAGAAAAAATGTTATATGGAGTGGCTGAGAAAAGGGCAACAGTGATCTGCAGGAGTTTGGTGTCTCAGGACAAACAGCAGCATAAGAAAATAAACACGCAAACAATATAATTATATTGAGGTTATAAAAGCATACGTGTACCTTTGTTACACACCCTGCTGAGAACTCATTCAATGCTATGGGTTCCAGAGCAATTACTGCAATTGGTTTTGTCACCCCTCACCTGAACTGTGCAAATCTGGGTAGGGAATCTCCAGCTGGGTGTCTGGCCTGACCTGCAATGCATCAGCCAGAAACATCCACACCTGAGGTGGATCAACTACGGAATCAACTACGGATCTACCTACATCCAGAGCAGGTGTGAATGGTTCCTGAAGAATGGAGTAGGAGAGCTGTCAGCTTCAGTGATTCCCTACAGCAGAGGCTGAAGGGAGAGAGGAAAAATCCTTCTTTAACATCTGGGGCATTCACTGTAGCTCTCACAATATGATACATGTGGAGATGATCTCACACCTACCCCCCTATTACAAAACTAACCCCAGTGCTCACCTTATCTTCTTGCTGCATCTCTATGAGCCCCAAAGCGCAAGTCACAGCCTGGGAATGATCTCCATGGCGTCACTCCCACAAACGCGTACAAGCTCTTACCTGCATGCGTTTTCAGGACAGTGGTCTGTGGGCCCTTCCTAAAGGCCCTACTTTAGAAAGTAGGGATCTTCCACATGGATTTTTTTATTTAAAGAACTGTGATAGGGTCAAGAGAGATCTATTTTCTACACCATTCCGTCTACTTATTCTTCTTAGAGTCTTCCTGGAAGAGCCAGACCTCTTTCACAGCACACACTGAGGATGACATGGTTGATACCCCAGCACACAGAAGATGAGAAGTGGGTCAGCACACACACTGCCTCTCCAGCACAGCCGTTGCTGAATAAATTGGGGAAATCTGATTGTATGGAGGATTTGTCTCAGTGATGCATCATCTTTACTATGCAAAATAAACAAAAAAGCTACTCTCATTTCTTTCATGAAGTACAAGTGTCTGGACACATTACAGGTATCATCCCTGGCCCTTCAGTCCTTCCTTGATCATCAAGACTTGATCAAGTTGTTCTTGTGTCTTCTGCAGAAGGATTTTTATTAAGAAGATGAGATACAACCTGTTGGAAAGCCTGCCCTGGCAGGCTAACTACTTTCTCCAGGCCACACCTGAAAAAGTGGGGTGAAACAAACTAATTAAAGCACTAGAACACGGGCTGAGTCTGGTTTCCTGGGCGGTGAGGTTTTTTGTTATTTTACTAACACAGCATGGCACTATTTATTTATTGAAGTGAACAGATTCACGTCTGTTCTGGCCGAGCCGGAGGAATCCCTGCACTGAGCTCAAAGGGACCAGAGGCACAGCAGCGGGGGCTCCTCCAGACGTGGGACGGGACCTCGGCTGCTGAACCGGCCTTTTGGGTGCCTCCTGCCCCTTCCCTCCTCGCTGTCCCCGGCTGCATAGGAGCTCTGAGCCAGCAGCCGCATCCCCGCTCGCCGCGCACCCGCCGAGGGGACAGAAGGTGTCCCCGCCGGGACCAGCCCCAGCCCTGCCGGGGAAGGCTCTCCCCGGGCAAGGCTCTCCCCCGGGGCAGGGCTCTCCTCGGGGCAAGGCTCTCCCGGGCTCCATCGCGTCCCTGTCCCGCTCCGCGCCGGGCTGAGTTGGCAGCAGCCCGGGGCAGCCGGAGGAGGAGCCGGGCGGGGCTGCCCTCGAACCCCACTGCACACCCGGCTCCGCCGAGCGAGCGTGCCCCCAGCACCTCTGAGCCCCACACGGCCCCTGCCCTCCCCGCCGGAGCTTTCAGATGTTCTCAGTTTAAAAAAGGGGGGGGGGGGGGGGGGGGGAAGCGAGCTCCGGGTCGCACTTTTTACCTTTTCTCGGCAGACTCCGCACGGCCCTCGCGCACCTGCGGGGGTTCCGCGCAGCCTTCTCCCACCTGGATTTACGCCGCGTTCAGCTGTGACAGGCTCTCCTCCACATCCAGCACGGCCTGAACCCGTAACTCCGAACTGGGCCGTGGGGAAACAGCCCCAGGAACACCCACATTGCTGTGGGTTACATTTAGGAGGCACATTGGTGTATCCACTCCCCCAATAGACTCCGAGCAGCCGAAAATGTCAGCAGCCCTGGAGCACAGCCAGCAGGCCTGGCAGCAGCACAGAGCACAAGTACAGCCACAGTTACTCTGCCTCACAGCAGCCCCCAAGGAGCTTCATGTAGGATTCAATATTTTTTGAGAATGTTTTTCCTAATGCTTGTTTTTCCACAGAAAACTATTCTTGACCCCTGAGCAGAAGTACCATATCCACATCTACTACACCTGGAGGAATGATGTAAGGGGCCCATTTTAAAAATTATGTTTTGTTATTATGTTATTTGTTATTATTATTATTCTGTGCCAGGACTGGTAGTTGCACAAAACTGAGCTCTTCTAGTCAAAGAAGAGCTTGCACACCTCTTCCCACACAAAACCTAAACACAGATCGCTAATTTTCTAACTGTACAGACAAAACACATCCTTGCGCTTACCTCACAGTATGCAGAGATAGGAATGGAACGCACCAAGTGCTAAGTAATAAACAATTTCAGTCAAACCCAGTGAGCAAAGTATACTCAAGGTTCTCCAACAGTGATTTATAAATGAAAATTATATAAGGATTAAAAAAAAAAAAGGATAAAAAAAGCCCTACCTTTGCAGTGCTAGGTAATTTTTATTAATTTCATATTCCTTCCCTTCCAAAAGTGCTGTTATTCTAGAGTTACAGTTCACTTCTGATTTTCTTGTCCAGAAAGGAACGAAGAAATTTTATTTCCAGAAGCACAGATGTTATTGTCTAAGTGTTTCGTAAAATACCCTTTGTTCAGATATAAGCATACAGGCATCTACATAAATATAATCCATAGGTGATAATTCATCACTTCAAGAAAAGATTTCAATTAGAGATTAAAATTAGCAGAGAAAAAACAATGCAAGAGGAGCCCAAGGCTACATGAGGAACTCCATGGGGTTTCCACACTTCGTGCTTGATTTGTTCCCACACCCATGCTCCCAAAGAGTTCATCTGAAAACAAGGGGTGAACTGAGAAACCTGAACCACATGAAGCTCTTACATCTCCAGTTCTTGCCGGGTGCCTTCGTTCTGCACCAGACCGACATCCCTGTGAAACACCAACCACTGCTTTCCAGGGCTTTTCACCCAAGTAGAACAAGCAAAGATTCACTTTCCCTTTCTCCTGCTTATGAAATGCAGACAAAGTGGCTGCTTTTGGCTACTGCAGTCAAACTCGCCTTCTGAAATGCAGGGAGCAGCTGCTAGGAGAGGACATGGACAAGTGAACGAGAGGTGTGGGAGAACTAAAACATCAGGGAGGTGCTTTGCAGGGGGGCAAACGCCTCTGCAAGGCACTCTTGTCCCAGAAGTCAAAGGACACTTGACAGAGCCACAATCTTGGTTCAGAACTGGGGGCATGAACAGAACTCTAGAAACCCAAGTGCAAGCATTCATCTGATTATTAGTTACTGCAAGAATATGATGCAACAAAAACTAAGAGGCAGGGAAAAAAGTCTGAGGTAATTTGAGTGTAATAAAACATTAAGTCAAAGGAAAATATTTCACAACAACTTTAATCTCAAGATTCTTCCAATCTGCAAAAGCCCAAACTTGAAGTATATATTTTAAGTGAACAAAAATGCTGACCCTGCAGTTTCAATGAGCAAATGTGTAACTGTATTCCACAAACAATAATCTGACATTCCTGAGTTAGTCAGAAATGACAACTAGGTATTCAACTGAAGAAATACTGAAAATCTGTTGATAATTTGATTTGGTATTTTTGTCATATCCCAGAATGAGTCTTTTCTATTATGATGTGAAAACTTGATGGGGTAGAAATCCTGATGATGTAGCTACACACAAAACAGCTTCCATACAATTCACTTCAAAGTAATATTCACAGATGCATAGTATACAGCATACGTGTAAAGAACTGTGCACATTAAATGTTTACTGATTTCAGAGAGAACTACCTGCATGCAGTCCAAGACAACATTCAACCTTTAATGATACTGAAATCAAGTTTATGAAGAACAAGTCTCGGTCTAACTTCAGACCAGAAATTAGGCTGAAAGGAGAGTAATCAAAAAAAAAATACAGCTTTTCAAGTAATATTAAAAGTTAAGTGAGCCTTACAATTACAGTAATTTCAAATGCAAGTCTGCACAACTGACTCACAATGTAATGGCCACTCCAAAAACTTCTGTGCATTCAACAAGAACATAAAAGCAAAAAGTTTAGCAGCACATGGTGGCATAAAACAAGAAGAGAACAGAAATTCTAGCTAGCAGCTTCGCAATCGTCTAAGTTACATACTTATGTCACGATAACAATCCAAGCATACAGATAAATGCAGGTACTTAAACAGCAGAATTTCCACAGTGACCCTCATTTTTTAAGCCAATGGATGCTCTTGATCTTCCAAACAATGAACTGCAGCAACTTGGTGGACATGCAAATGAAATGGTGCATGTCAGAGACTTAGTGCTTCAACAGATTTTTCATTTCCGTGAATCCATCAGGATTCCCAAACTTGTTTAAAAGGAAGAGTAGGACTTGTTCATGCTTTTCAAGCTGTCAAATAAGCAGAAAGAATTAGAAATAAACAATTCTAGTTTTTTTAAGTTGCTGATTTCAGATCAAGCTAGATCCTAACATGAAAAACTCAGCTAAGTACCATATGAATTCAATAAATACATAGTTTCTTTCTCTTGTAAAATCGTCTGGAGGAGGAAACAGCCAGCAGAATTGTAGCTGACTTGCCCTTGTCCATATACATGTCCCTCCCCTCCTTTTTCTTTTCCTAAAGCAGCTTCCTCAAATCTAATTGATTAAATACTCAAATTAGGACTGAAATCAGGATCTTAAATTAGACAACAGTGAAAACTACCAGTCCTAAGACATCAAACTCTAAAAAAATGACATAAGAGCTGTCTGTGGGGCAACGCACAGACTAATGAAGTCTGTGTGGTCTATACACTATCCTACTTCAGCTACAGGGTGCTCTAATTATTACCATATATTTAAAAAAAATGCGAAAAAGTCTCAGGATACATTTCAGTTAACTTCCATGTTCCAGTTAGCTATTATCCCCCTACTCCCATTTGCTTCCTACACAGGGTTTCTTTTGAATTCTGGAAACATAAGAAAGAAAGCATTGCTTGGACTGAACCTTACTTGCATTTTTAATTCCGTGCAGCAACAGTTGGTCTCACCTCCATTACCTATAAAAACCAAAGTAAATGAGCAAAATACACACGTACACTGCTTCCCTAATTTAAGAGGTGACATGTGGCATTTTTCTGGATTTTTAGAAGGAAAAGTCATTTAGCCACCCCATGTGCTTACAAGTTCTTCAGAATAAGCAAACTGAAGTAATTAAGCCAAAGAATGTACCTTGATGTTCACTATGCGAGTTTTCAGCACTGCAGGATTTGACCAAACCCTCCTTTAGAAGTTTGTCAGCTACGTTCAGATAACCATTGTCCAAGGGTTTCTCCACTGTTACTAAATTAACATTTCCATTAATCCCTTTCACTGTAATTGTGACATTTTGCTTCAATAACAGTTTTTTCAACTTGTCAAGCACTAAAGGAGACCACTCAGCTTTCTCTATTCCTGCAAAAAAAGGAAAATCAAGTTTGTTATATAAATAATTCCTTTCAGATATAACTTGAATTGTACATACATGTTTTGGAAAATATGATGCTAAATTTTCCTAATATAAATAGCCTTAACTCTAGAGATAATGAACTAAAAACATATTTTCTAAACCAGCTTTTGCCCCGTTTACCAATATACTATTTCAGAAGATCATCATGTTGTTTACCAGTATTAAGGAATGAACACTACCACCAGAACAGGTACAAATTTATAATGTTCAAGAAAACCAGTCAGGGTTTTTTGGGGTGGTTTTCTTTGCTTATTTTGGGGAGTTTTTTTTACCTGCAAGTGAACATGTAATTGTCTGAAAAGGCATCTTTAAATAGGAATCGGTGATTGGCAGCACCTTGGAAAGGGGTAAGGTTTCTGTGTTCCCATAGTCTCCATAGAGTACTTTCACTGCAGACTGGGAAGCTTCCAGAACAACAGCTCTGTACCAATTGCCATTACCTGAAAAGATTGGGACAAGAATGGTCACGTGTGAAAAAGCATCTTATAAACACAGTTTATCCTGAGAACAAGAAAGCATAGAGTTTTCCAGGAATTTTTAAATACTGTGGGGGCTATATAAAAGGCCAGTTAAGAGATCCATGAACACTTTAAAGTTGGTGTTTTTCCTTTGTCTAAAGCAAAAACTGGCAAGGAAATGGAAGAACAAACGATTGTCTCACCTGAAAACTGAGCACAACAGGCTTCCCCCAGCTTTGGTTGGAAGGGCTGTTTGTTACAAGACCTACAATAGTCTTCCAGGGAAATCAGCTCCTTAAAGAGCTTGTTTTGACCTACAGAAAAGAACCACATTTGGGTATAATGAAGAGCATACTTAAGTTTCAAGCCCCCTGCTCCCACCTTTGACATTTTTTATATTTTCCTACTGTCCAAGATACATTTTCAGCTCACTACACACATCGATTTTATTAACTAGCTTACAACAGTGACTTCTTACTGGTATTAGGAACAATGAACACTTTTTCTTACCTTTATTTGGGACTGGTACAGCATAGAACAAGTCTGGGCTTACAACTTCTGTTACCCAGACAGAGATGGTTTCATCTACAGCCAATTCAATTGACTTCCAGTGCCCAAGTAAGGTTGCTAATAGAAATTGTAAGAAAATGCAGCGTTATCACTGTCCTCCAAGCATATATATATTTTAAGGAACTGTTATTTTATTTGATATTTATAATAACTTTTCAAATTTCAGACACTACTGCATGTCTTCCCTTCAGGAAAGCAAATCTAAACCAAGATAAATGATGCTTACTTTGCTGCTCATAAACTGTTGGCATATAAAAGTAGCTAAAGTAAAAAACACCTCAGAAAAAGTAAGATCTTAACAAGCAAACATGAGAAAAGTTTCAGTCATAGAAAACTTCTAATTATCACAGAGTCAAACAGCATTCATTTAAGACAAACACAGCAATTTTTATCATTCTCTTTTTGCCTGTAATGCCACCTGCAGGGCAACTGGTGCTCAACTGTAAGAACTGACAATATAACCAAAACTGTGCATTGATATTAATTACAGTTAAACACAAAAATAACAGTTAAAGGCTGGAATACTGAAAATTCTTGTTAAATATAAAAGTTAACATTCCTTTAATTACCTTTTTCATCAACAGACTTGTTTGGGAGGTTATTTTTATCTTGTAGAACTTCCTTTACAGCCAATTTTTCTGAAGTTAGAATCTCATTGATCATTTTTGGGCAACCTGTGGAAGTGTCAGTGAGCACTACACCTGCCCCATCTTCAGAAAGGGAAATTACTGTGGCTTGGAGCTCTAATCCTGAAGTGCACATATGAAATCTTGTTGTAGCTTCTGGATTCCATTTGCTATTTCCAGGCTTTATACCTAGGAAGTAAAATAACTGTTAAAATATCTTCATTCATTAATATTGACTTTCCTAAACATTGTAATTTCCTTTAAAAATACTTGAAAAAAAATTTCTTTAAAGCACACCCTGAAATATCAAGGCTACTTTTACTACCCTAAGGAAACACATTGTCCTTCATCCTGTTAACTGCTCTCCTCCTTCCTCCTTTTTCTAAATGACCATATTTCCTCAGGACTCCCAAGTTTTTTCTTCTATATTTCACAATTCAACCAAGTAAATCCTTTGCCTTAGCACAAACATCACTATTAAGACTGTTTTTGAATCAGTATAATAAGGCCTTTTTATCAAAGGAGCAGACGAAACCTAAGTGGTTTTAAGGGTAGGTGGGGGAACAGGAAAGGACACTTTAGTGAAATGTGGTTTCAAGCTTTTTCATGTTTCCACATTTTTTATTTTTAAACGAAGTAGACTACATCAGAAAGAAAGAAAAATTCTATGGAATTTTGAATGGTGTGGAAAAGGAATTTGCAGAACACTGAGAAACAGTAACACAGTGCCAAACTCTTCAGGAATCAAATGAAAGAACTGAAAGGCCAACTGGCTTCATTAAAACGGATTAGCTCCTTTGCCTGCAAAAATTTTGAGAAAAAGTTGCACAAAAACACATTTACTCCTAGCAAGGCAACAACCAAAAGCCAGTAAGCACTACAGATCAAGCAGAACTAAACAAGTTCCCTTTGACCAGTAAAGCAGTAAGCAAAGTCCATGCAGATCACTCCAGAGAACTGTCAGGAGCTCAGAGAAGAGAAAACAAACCAACCCAAAAGAACAGAGTTCTGCACAGTATTCCCTGTCATCACCTCCTTCCCCCAAAGCAGCAAGTCTCTAGATGCAATAGCCGTTGTAAGAGAAACAATTCATAAGAAGATTCACCTGAGAGCCAGCATTTAATTGCTTGAAATGGAAGTTTTAGGAATAAGGATGAGATCTGTCGGATATTATCCAGTGGCACTTCCTCAGAATTTCCATAGTCCACAAAGCTCACTCGAACAGTTCCATTTGAAGTCACGTTTTGCACCACAGCACGATACCAGTTACCATCCTCTAATTTTAAAAAAGTGTAAAAAAAAAAAAAAAATTACTTCACGTATTTGGTAAATGTACCACCTAATTTTTCATGTTCACCCTACAGAAACAAAACTTTTAGTCTGTTACTTGCCAGAGTAAAAAGCACAGCAAGGGTCTCCATTCTCAGGTTCAAAAACATCTGGTGGAGTTCTCTGACAGTATTCAGACAATGATTTGTTAAGTGAGTTTAGAGCAAGTAACTCTGAAAATTAGAAAGAAAAAAAACCAAAGATGAGATCAGTGAAAAAAGCTGATTTGAACTTTACCAATACTTTTCACTGTACAGTTTACTTGTAAACCTCCAAATGTATTCCTTGACTAGATAAGTCAAGGAACAAACATCCCTCCCACTATTTTTTGTTTGAATGCCTTTAGCTCCCACTTCAGCCATTGAATTTTGTCATATTATTTTTCTAGCACTTAAAAAGCCAGCGGCTATCAAGTCTTTATACAGACTTCTGGTAGAGAAACAAGATTACTTTTTAACTAATCCAAGAGGAAGTCACATCTCAATAGCAGCATTTTCTCATTTTCACGTTACAATTATTATATCTGTAAGTTTTTATAAATTCCAAGAGAGTACTAGAATAGAGCTCCAGTAAATACTGTTTTGGCACAGGGAACATGTCTCTTATTTGCTTTTATTAACAGAACCTCTGAATCATGAAGGCTGGAAGAGACCTGCAAGATCATCTAGTCCAACCATCAACCCAGCAGCACCATCATGACTCCTAAACCATATGCCCATGTGCCACAGGCAGATGCTTCCTGAACACTTCCAGAGACAATGACTCTACCACCTTCCTGGGCAACTTATTCAAATGCCTGGCCACTCTTTCAGTGAAAAAAAATTTTAAGATATCTTTATGGATATACTTAGGTTATGGTGACTCTTTTAATTTCCTCTACTGCTTATCATCAACATTTTCAGATTTCAATACCATGATCCAATTTCTTTGTGTATTTGTACACTCCACTTGCATTCTTGGATAAAAATCTCAGAGGCAAGCCTTCATGCTGCAAGCTTACTTCAAATAGTAATTCATTAGAACTATAACAAATGACAAATCAGAAAGCAAAGAAACTATCAAAAAGAGTAAAGCTGAATAAACTTACCATGGCTGTTTGAAATCTGACAGTAGAATTCTCCAGGACTGTACACTGTACATACTATGACACTGAGTGTTTGGTTAAGAGTTAATTTAATCCACTTGCATATTCTTTTGTTCGTTTTGTCCTCTAGAGAGGACAGAGAAAAGCAGAGAATGAAAAGAAATTAAAATAACTCTTACAGGAAAAGAAATACATCCTGAATGCTCATTTGCGTCCTAGAATTCCTTGTTATAAATTGTCCAACAGACTAATTACCAGTGAGAGCCTCTTTGCAGAGTAAAACCAAGTGAGAGGAATATGCCAGTTGTTTTATGTATTTCTTCACTACCAAAAAGAGCAAGCAACAGGTAACAGGGAAAAGTAATCACACAAAGAGGTAAGGACTAGCTGGCAACAGCCTGAGAAAGAGGGACACTGGGAACCTTGGTTCCTGGAAACAGGGCAGGGAGCATTGGAAGAAAGAAACATCAATCACCAAGACTACTGGAAACAATCTAAGGAGGAAAAACAAAACAGGTTACTAGAAAGACTGGTTGCAGATGTTTGCACTGTATATTATACTCAAGTACCTGAAAGAAGCTTATTATTTAACACAAGTTGTAGAATAGATCATGGAAACACTAAATCATGGCACACCGGAAAACACACTCTGTTTAAAACCTCCATTCAACAGCTCCCGCTCAGTGAGGGAAAATTGAAAAAAAAACAAGGAAGAACAAAACAGGATGAGGGCCATTGATCAAAATGTGTTTAGATATAGCCATATACTGTTCATTTGAATTTTGTGTAAGATTTCTTACACTTCTGAATAAAAACAAGAAATAATTGTGTCCTGGCCACAAGGCATTTAGTGAGGAAGATGGAAATTATTTGAATGTAGGCTTAACAAAAAGACTTCCCCTGTTTTCAGTACCAATGGCTCAGAAGAGAATATATACGTTTGCCAGACATAGGATGGAAAAAAAGAACTTAGGATGCTTCATAAGACAGAAGCCAGGAATCTTCACCAGGATTTCAAAGAAATTCAATGTAACCTTTGCAAAAATCTCTCAGATCGAAGCGTTGGTCACTAAATTCAAACAAGGCAATTTAAACATAGACTTGCAGCTTTATAAGCTACTGCAGTCAAATTTTCAAGGACTAAGTATGTGGGTTTATGTGTAAAATATAGGACAATGAAAATAAAAATAGAGGAAATACTATTTGCACTAATGGACAAGGGCATAAGAACAAGCAGGTAATAACTGGTCATATCCTACTTCAACTGGAAATTGCAAGACTTCTAACCAGAGTAAGTAGCACCTTCCAAAAGCAGGCAATTCCAACTTTGTCAAGAGTGCACATCTGCACACATACACACACACACACAATTTCTTTATGGCTAAGTTGCCATGGCTAAACTTTGGATTTGTGAAGGCTAGACTTGATGAGCTAGACGGAAAAGCTCTTACCAGTTAAGAGCTACCCACTCTAGCAGGAGGTTAAATAATGCCACTGCAGCAAGGTGTGTTCATACTCACCACTGGCTTGCTCAACATCACTCCCTCTGGCTGCTGGTACGGCCATCCTCAGCTCCTCAGCTGCACAGCCTTCCTCGATGAGAAGGCTCGATATATTTACTGGAGTAACTGATGCATCTGTAAGCTCCACCACAGATCTAGAACTCTCTTTATCCACCACTTTTACTGTCAGCACTTTGTCTTTCACCAGTTTTTTCATGTAAGAAATACTTTCTGAGGTCCATACTCCTAATGGTGGCTTTACACCTAAAAAGTCACATAGTATGGAAGGGTTCTGAGGTCAGTCAATATGGGGAAAGGTACAACTGTAAGTACATTAGGAAATATTTGTCACATTTTGTAGATATGCCATGACAGTTAAGAATTCTGGAAATAATGCCTACCATTACCTCCATCCTTCCCCATATTTCAATGTGAGATACTACAGGTATGATGGTTATGTAATACCACAGGTTTTCCCCCTGTCTAGTTTGAAACTGCTTATCCTTTACTTCGTACCTGCCAGGCTGCATCTTATGGCTTGAGCTGGCAAGTCCATTAAGCTTGGAATAATAGGACGAAGTCTGGTCAGTGGAAGAGAGTCAGAATTACCATAATCCATATAGTCCACCAAAACAGTGTCTTCAGAAGCATAAGCTGTAACAGCAGCACGATACCAGAGGTTGTCTTCTAGAAAGGAAGACACAGAAGTAACATCTGAGAACAGAATGACTTTTTCTGACAGACCAATATAAAAATACATCCATCTCAGTACAGTTCAGGACTACAAGGTGTTGGCTAAGTAGCATTTTGAGAAGCAGTCTATCAGCAGCATCATTACATATAACCCCATTTCTTCTGTGCTTTCTTGGGGGCCTAAAATTTCGAAGATGTACTTATTTCCAACCCTGGGAAAATAGTACTTAGCAACATAAAACCACCAAATTTCTCCATGATCTCTCAAAAATTTATTCTAAATAATCTGAATCCAGTGTTAAAAGTTTGCTCAATAAAGGGACATTTTAAAATTGGTATTTTATAGACAACATTTTTTTAATCACTACCAAGCATTATCCACAGCTAAAAACCAGAGACAAATAAACTCTATATGAAACATTTCTACACATAATTTAAAAATGTATCTTTTCTGGTAATTAAGTAACGTAACTTAGTACTTTCACTCCATGTTTACCTGTGAACCGGGCACAGCACACATTGCCAGCAGCAGGACGGAAAGATGGACTACTGGGAATTTTGTCACAGTACTCATTAAGAGATGCTTCAAGCTCAGCAAGTTGACCTGATGTTAAAATACATAGGTTTTCGAACATAGCCTGTATTGCAATTATTACAAAACAAGTATGTCAAAGTCTGGAGGAACATCTTGTAGTCTAACGGAGAGTATTACAAATGTTTAATATTGATCAGACTAGGGCTCTTCAATCAGTAACATCCATGAGAGTCCTCATGTACCTCTGAGGAATCACAGCAGTGAACAGACTGGGAAAACCAGTGATGGACTTTTTCAGCAAAGGGACAAAGCTGAAGCCAGTGGAAACTGAAAGCAAGCTAGTGGAGGCATGCCAAGAAGAAACCAAGAAGACAAAAAGCTCTCCCAACAACAGGCAGATGATGAGGTAGGTCACTTCTTCCCAAAGGACATGCTTTGCTATTGATTACCCAGAATTAAAAGGCTACACATGGACACAGAAGAAAAATCCATGGTAGGTGATACAGAAGATCATATCCAGTTGCCAAAACTCTTTTAGCTGAAAGAAACCTGCTGGCTGAGACAGCACTGGGAGAATGAAACATCTCACAACTTACTCTGCTCTTTATTCTCCCCCAGACATCTGTTTATGGGCATTGTGGAAGATACACCTGAAGTCCCTGCAGCCTCATGCTCTGGCCCACTAGAGAGTCATGTTTTTCTCTATCAGAAAACCCCAAAGCAGGGTTTAGGCACTGACCTTCTTACACTCAGATATTCTCCCCATACTATGCAACAAGGAAGTTCAGCCCACGCATTCAGTCTTTAAGAAAACACTTGTTAAACACTGTTACAGGGAATAATGAGGTATATAAAAATAAACAAAGTCATTACAAACTCAAACGCATTTCTGGAACACTTGAGTGAACATTAAAGATCTGTGATACAAATTGAGTTCAGACTGCTAAAATCCAAGCCATTTTCCTACTTTGCACTACTCAAATTATCACCTTTCAGAGTATTAAGCGATACTTACAGCTAACACTCTCAAAAACTATCCTCTGTAACACCATAGCTCTTAACTGACTGAGACATGGACTGAAGTTACATGGAACCACCATTTCAGGTCAACCTCCAAGATCAGCAGCACCTTCCTCCTGCCACTCTCTACCGAAAAAGAAAAATGCCGTACTAGGCATCCTACATCCCATTTCCAACCCATCACTTACGGGCACTTTGCATCCGCTGACAAAAAAAGGTGTCTGGATTTTGAATGTGGGAAACCACACCAGAAAATTCATCTCCGATACTTAAAGAGACAAACTTGGCAACTAAATCAGCACAGTGAAGAGAGTCTTCAACATCAGGTATTTTTTTTTCACTTCGCTTTGAATGGTTTTCTGATACTGTACATAAAAAAGAAAAAAGGTTGCCAATCAAAAGTTAGCTGACTTTGAAAATATAAACATATTGAAATAATTTACTCTTTTTGTTGATGCTTTGGACTTTGAAGGCTCCTGTCATATTATGAAATTAATGCTCACATAATAATCACTAAACAAATGTTTTATACTATTAAAATGTGTATGAGCTAATGTCAGTAGTGACCTGAAGGAAGCTCCATTAGCTAACATTTTTAAGTATGAGGTGATGCTAGTGAGCAGCTAGAATATCAAGAAGCACGGAAGGACCTAAAATTCCACAAGTTTAGTTTCATTTGCTTGCTTACCTCTTGGAGAGTCTCCTTTGACATCAATTCCTGGAGTTAAATGAGGCTTCATTTCTAAGGGAACCTTATTTAGGCAGTCTTCTAAAATACAGATGTAAGAAAAAGTGATTTACCGTACAAAATTGCCATCAGTTAGTTTCACTTCAGAACCATCCTCTGCGCCTGACGTACATCCCTATCACAAGGTGAGCACATTCTACTTATTTGTTCAGCACTTAATGTTTAAAATGCAAAACGAAAGTGATTTCAGAGTAGCTCGGCTACTTGAGTTTTCTGAGCACATTCACAGCTCCAAGACTGTTTGACATCATAAAATGAACAAAGCAGTAACAATCAACATTTGCTTGCAGTCACTAAAGGCTGTTAGCTGAAAAGCTGATTATAGCTTTTCAGACACAAGGATTCGTAACTTACCTCATTATTTACAACACTGAGTATGTAATGATTTAGTCAAGATGTCTTTGTAAATCCTGGTTTCTTAGCTATTAAATATTCCATTTCTGATGCATGAAGCAGTATTCCAAACTTTCAATACCATTATTTTCAAATGAAAACCTCAATACAGGTGTTTCAGTTGCTTCTAAAGTCTGGCATGAATGCACGGAACATTTCAAGAATGCAGTGATATTTATGTGATCTTCTCTGCAAAAGGCTGGCAGGTTATCTATCACTTTGCCACTAGTGTGCTGTGAAGCAACCAAATGTGAAATATGCCCAGCACAATCCTTAATCAGTTGAATTTACGTGGGACTAAGGTGAACCATCCTTTGATAGACTGCATTGTATTACATGGAGATGTGCTCCCTGCACATGAGGAAGTTTAGCAAGCCAAGAGGATCAACCACCACATCCTTCAACGTTTCCAGAGAAAAACCTAAACAACAGAGTCTTCCACATGACAAAAGGTACACCTGGCATGTATTGATCTGCTTTGACAATCAAATACTACCTGGCTCAACTGAAAATCTGAATTCTGACTCCTCAAAGGTCTGGTGCTTGTCTTGTCTCTCACTGAGGCTTCCTAAGTTAGAAATACAAACACGCTTGTAGAGTTCTCCAATTGGATACAATGACTGTTCTTTCTTCGGGATACTTAGTGAGCATGTATGAAATAAAACAAAAGCTGGTAAAATCCTATGTGGAACTAGAAATTTATACTGTAATATTTAAAGAGTTAAAAATGCATGAGAAAGAAACAAAACTGTACCAAATTTTCACTCATCTATTAAAACAGAAAAAACCCCAAGATAATACAGAATACACTGAAGTAAAGTTACTAAAATTTAAAGTCATTAAGATTAACAAGGTATTTTGGGCACTGACATTTTATGGAAAGGTGAAATAAAATAAAATCGAAAAAAAAATCAAGGGAGAGGTTGGTAGAATGAGAAGAGGGAGGAAGGCGAAAGAAAAAACACTCATCTTTTACAGGTGTTGGGGAGGGGTGTGAACATAAAAGCCTTAATTGTGTTGGGTTTTTTTACCCACACAACCAAGCACTTACCAGAATCTGGAAGAACAACATCTACAGCAAAACTCAACCTCACTTCCTCCTGTAATATATCACCACCAGTTACTGAACAGTGCTTTCCCATGAGCTGGGAAAAAAAAGCTGGCAATGCCTTCATTCCATCCTTTTCCTTTTGGATCATAATTGGCAAATAAACACTTAATGGACTGGAAATAATTATAATTACAACAAGAGGGGATAGCAGATTATTTCCCCCTAAGTCACTAAATAATTAAGGCCTTCAGAAATACTGCCTTGCGTATTAAATTTAAAGCTGCTGTTGGGGCTTGAAGCGCTATCAATTGAACTAACTTTTGCACTCTCTTATAAAGAATTGGGAAATTAAGTTAAAAAGTGAGAATCCCCAAACGAATTACCCTATTTAAAACAGGTTCAAGTTATGTTTAATCTGGAGTTGTTCAGTTGTAGCTTCTTGTAGCAACATGAAAAACAAAATAATTTTTTATCACTTCAAGAAACACTGCAGAGATATACTGAACATCAATAAAAACCAAGTGCTGAAGACTCATACATTCACCTCCCCACACCTGTTTTACAGGACAACTCAGCTAAAAGTCCCACTTCTGATGCTCTCATAAGAATTGAATTCCCCCTGCTTCCTTGTAGCCTTAGCACCCCAGAGTAGATTATAGCTACTGCTTTAACTGCTGGAACCTATTTTAAAAGGTCTAATAATCTAATGCAACCCACCTAAATATTATTCAATATGCAATCTAAGCTCTCTTACTTCTGCAGAACTTATGTTAGCTTCAAAAGGTGAACAAGGAAAAAAAAAAATCCCTTCTGTTCTTTGAAAATAAACTGACTGCAAATTTTTTATGCATATTGCACAACCATTTGGTATAAAGGGCCCTCACAATCAGCTGATGGGTTTCATTGGAACAAGTACACTCACAGCAGGAACTAAGAGGATGAACTAACAGAAGTCGCATGACATGAAGCCTCCTTTCTAAATTCCTTCAAAAAGTTAAAACAGATGAATAAGCTACTTCAAAGAAGTACATGACAAAGGAGTTCTACAGTGTAAACAGGAGGCTAGTTAGAGGTATGCAAATTTATTCACCTTCATAAATGTGATCCCAAGAAACCACAAAGACAGAAAAATCAACTCCTGCAGAAGAGTTCACAGGAAGACTGGAAGAAATTTTTGGCTCAAAGAAAGATGAAGAGAGGCTTCAACACATTACAAAGGAGAACTGTGTCATCTTTACTTCCTGCTACAGCAAAGAAACAGCTTATCTGCATCTGTTACTGTACAATACTACATTAAATGTATTTCTCCAATAAATTTCCAAGGCTTCCAGAATCAGCTTATGATTTTTTCACAGAAAAAAGACACCAGAAGTTTTCTGAATTGGACACACGACATCTGTTTCCTTCCCACAGTATTTCTCTAGCAACATCATACATGTCTTGATTTTTAACTTTTTCACAAATGCTTTTTTCAAACAAAAGTGGGGTTGTCTGATAGTGCTTCTAAGAGCTGTAGAAGTAACATTTTTTGAATGTTTCTCTCAGTAACTTTTCATTTGAAGCACTGAGTTTTCTGAAAAGAGCAACTTGTTCCTTCCCCGTACAGGTTAAATTAAGCACACTGCCACTCACTCACAGCAGATCCATTCAAGCCAGAGCCAAAACTGTATTCCATACCTTGAGATAAGCTCCTGCCTTAGTTTTGCTATTACTTAAACTGTAATCAAAGAAAAACATGTCAATTTGAAAAACCAAAGACTGACAAGTAGCATCAATAATACAATCTACTTGCAAATAGAGATAAAAGGCTGTGCTGTGTTAATTTTATGTGATTTTCCCCAACCCTTATTGTTCAGCCAAGAAAAAGCAGAGTTACAAATATGGTAATATGTAATAATGATGAGCAAAAGATAATGCAGTACTAGCCTAAGAATAAGCAACATATTTTACTGTAATAATGCCTTCCCATGGTTGTAGTGGGAGGGATATTGTCTTTCTATGAAGATTATTTGGCAGAACTTTCAACAAACTCACTTCTGTTTCATGGGATCACAAACTACTCTGTGTGCTGGCCAATCTTTTTTCTGACAATCTGCAGAGCAGTAGTATGTTTGCAGACACTGTGAACATCTGAGCTTTCCTAAAAAAAAAAAAAAAAAAAGGAAAAAAAGAGAAGCCGGAGCAAAACACGTATTGGAAGGGATGATAGCTGTTTAAATAACTGCTTTACAAAACAGCTCCGCTGCAATTCTATGCACATACAAGTATTTGTATTCACAAACAGCTACCAGATGTTGCTGCCTGAATGTCCCAAATTCCTTCTACATTTAAGGGGAAAAACCCCCACCACTTTTGATAAGTATGTACTCTCTTCTGCTTGTCAGTTCTGTTACTCTAACTATGTTCTGAATGGTCTATACTTGTGTCTGAGAGTTAAAAATATACACCCATTTTCAGATATTTCTGAGCAAACCTGATCTGGTTTCACTGATAAATGTACTGTATGTCACAGACTACAGGACAACAGGCACTTACCAGACAGACCACAACGATGGCAAGTGCCCCCTTTAGGGGGTGGTACTAACAGACTCAAGAAACTCTTATCATAGCAAATAGAAAAAGCACTCTTAGAGGAACATGGCAATTTCTTTGGCTTCCCATTAATCCAATCAGAATGTGACACCTGTGGAAGAAAAACCTGAAGTCATTTTTCTAGAATAAAGCTGCCCATTAGTGTAGAAATACTCTAATATACAAAAATAAGACAACAAAAAGAGACAAAACTTCAAAATTCGAGAAAGAGAAATACATGCTGATAATTTCTGCTATCTAGAAATGCTCAGAATGCTTGGGGCAACTATGAAGTGAAATAACTCACAGTATTTCCTTTATCAGCTGCAGCTATGCGGTTCTCTCTACCAGTTTTGTCTTCCATAGAACTTCCTAGAAGCAGAAGTATTTGCAAAGGGATCTGATTAACAACACTAACACAAGCCTATGTTATGGAGTATCTGCAGGAAGAAACAAGGCTCTTGGCTACTCTTACTCTTCTGCCAGCCCATTTGAGCGAATGGATATGCCTGGACCATGACACACTCTGGAAGTCACTTGTTTTCACTCTGATACTACATTTATTCAATAATGCAATCTGTGGTATTATTAAAACAACAGTTTCACCGTTCTGTGCTTATCGCTCAATACTTAGAAACAAAACACTGAAACAAGAGATTCTGACTTTCCAGTGAGTGCCTTGTAAACCTTGTGGTCTTTCCTGCAAGGTTTTCTTTCCCAACAACTCTTATGAGACATTCAGCTAAGCTGGCATATCAACACAGTAGGAACTCTGTTTTTGTAAGTGGTCAACTCAATCCACTTACAAAGCATTTGCTCCTGTTCTAGGCAACACATGCCATTCAGAGCTTGTTCCAGTCTGGCAGGCCTATCCAAGGTCTCTGCTGAAAAAACATAAAGCTTACGTGGCCTTTTTTTCCCACCTGGAAGCAAGTTAATCTTGTAAACTTTGCCTGAACTAAAACTCTTGCCTAACATGAATTCAAATTGCATGAACTCTCCAAACCCAAGATGTTTATACACAAAGCTAGTTCAGATCTCCCAAAATGAAGCCTTTCCCTCTCCCCAACTTGGAGTAAGAAACATGGATCAGACGGTACTGAGGCATTTAAGAGACAAGAAACATTGCTGAAGGGACTCCAACTCCCACATATCAGTCCAAATTTCCTAAAACTTCCATTATCCTGGTGGGTTTTTTTCATTTCTAAGGTACTTCAGCTGGCATAAGTTTGGATAATTATTTATAAGCCATACTCATACTGATGATGTGTATCAATAATCAAGCTTATACACAATCACAGAAGAACGGTTAAAATACTTCTGTCAAGTTTTGGACCAAGTCTCTTATTGCACTTGTGCTGCTGGTAAAACCTTCTGTACTGTTTCTACACTTGTCAAAAATACCCTGTATTGTTTGCTTACAAAATACCGTTTTTTGTTGGATATTTCAGAAAGTCAGCCTGAAAATGGAAAGGTTTTCAACAGTAAGTTGGTACCTGTGACCCTGTTGCTTAAATCTGCATCTGCAACTTCATTATGCTGAAGATAAAGTGGTTCTGCCATCCTGTAAAGGTTGACATTAGAGTATGACCAAAGGTGGCTGTGGGCCAGGTAACTGCAAAAGCATGGATTTAAAGATTAATTCAGGCAGGCACACAAATGATTTCTGGGTCATGTTCTGAAGCTATATTTAAGCATTCATTTTGGAAGGCTAATTCTCTACTGTCTATTTCTTTTGTTTGCACAGCAAAATACTTCCTACACTAAAGATCTCAACAATGAATACTACATATTGAACGATGAAAATTCTTTTAGGAGAGGAACACACTGAGAAGCAGGAGTGGCCATCACCACCTGCACATGGAGCTTGCTGTGTCTCTCTGGAGGAGACCTCACTGTAGAGTGGGTAAAAAAGTTTACAGTAATAAAAAGGCTGCACTTCTCAGTTCCTCATGGCCAGGAGCATGAGGGGAATGCCTGCCCTGGGGTCTGCTGAAATGTATTTTCAGCACCTGCTTTCCAAATGCTAAGATGCAATATAATTGTTTTAAATTAAAAATACAGGAGAAAACAAACTAAAATGAACCTGTGAATAAAGCAGAGTAGTCTTCGAAGTGACACTGCAAACCAACTCCACCAGAAACACGCTTTCAACAACCGCAATTAAGCAGGTGCTGTTTAAATTAAGTGTTTTTAATTAACTCAGGATAAAATTAGACACCCCGGTGCCACGGCCTCCAGCCAAGCTCACAGCCCGCCCCGCCATCGCCGGCCCTCTCTTCCCTCAGCAAAGTGCGAAACCCCGGGCCGCCCCCTGGCTCCTTTCCCGGGGGAGACCGAAACGTCCGCCCCCTGNCGCCTCCCCGCCGTCCACGCTGCCCACGCGGGAGGCCGGGCCGGCCGCCCACTCGAGGACCGTCGGCGCGGGAAAGGAAGCAGCGGCCCCCGGAAGCCAGGGACGTTTCCAGGCGGTCCCGGCGGGTCCGTGGCGCTCCCTCCGCCCCGCCCAGGCGGGACCCGGCTCCTTATGGGCCAAACAGGGCACGTGCTGCCCGGCCGCTCGCAGCCGGCGATGCCGCCATCGGAGCCATCGCAGCCAGGGAGGGGCGGCCGGAAAAGCTTTCCACAGGGCTTCTACTACTCCAAGCCCCATCCAACCTGGCCTTGAACACTTCCAGAGATGAGGCATCCACAGCTTCTCTAGGCAACCTGTGCCAGGGCCTTACCATCCTCACAGTAAAGGGTTTCTTCCCAGTATCTAATCTCAACCCGCCCTCTCTCGGTTTGAAGCGATTCCCTCATGTTCTGTCACTACACGCCCTTATATAAAGTCCCTCTTCAGTTCTTTTGTACCGTTAGGTACTGGAAGATGCTCTAAGGTCTCCCGAACGACTTCTCCAGGCTGAATAGCCCCAGTTCCCTCAAACCTGACCTCACAGCAGAGGTGCTTCAGGCCTCTGAGCATCTTTGTGGACATAATTACCCACAGTTGCACCAGTAACTCCGATTTATTTAATACAAATTCAGAAAATGGCTATGAGATCTATGCAAAAAGATGAAATTTGATACATCAAATTGATGCATTTGTATTTTAAAGTATTTGAATTTTGCCCTGCAGCCTAGAACATACATCACGTCCATCTTCCATTTCCAACCTATTCTCACTTCCCTTTCTCCTGTCTCCTCTTTCTTTTCTATGCAAGGTGTTTTCTCCTTTTCTTCAGCTTTTGTTTCTCACCCTCAGGTCTCTATCTTCATAGGAAAACACTTCATCCTCAAGACTGCTGCAGTTTTATGCTACTACTCAGACATGATCTCAGGTGTTCCCAGTACTCTGCAATTAAGCTTTCACCAAAAATAAATTAGCCTGATCTATTTTAGTGCCTACATTGTTGTACTTACGATTAAAATGTATAAAATCAGTGATGGATTTTATTCTTACATGTTCTGTACAGAAGGGAATAATTATCTCTGTTCACAGAGAAGTAGCTGAAGCATAGCTATTTTGCCTTAAGTCATTTGGCATCTGGCTGTGATAGCATTTCTGTCTAAATCATCTGTGTTTAAGTCTAGGATCTTGTCTGCCAAACTAAGCATTCCCAAAAGAAAAGTGAACAACACATCTAAGGGCTGCTCAGTTTTCTTACGGTGGTTTAAGATACCACCTACTAAAGTTAGAGGAAAGACCCTTCCTGGCTCACATGAACCTCTAGCCCTCAGCTCCAGCCTGAGTAGAAGCTGAATGTATCAGAGGCTGCTCTTACAACAAGAGGGAAAATTAGGTGGGATTTGAGGAGATCCACCTGCTAAATTGCTCAGTGTTGCATATCATTGCAGGGAGACTGGGCAATCATGGTCATACAGCCTTCATCATCTCCCTGCCCCTTGTTGCCCTGTCCCTAAGATTAGCCCAATAATCCTCATGCCAAGGAAGAACTGATACCAGTAAGGCACTAAGAAATACTTCTCTGTCATTCAAACCGCTCTCAAAAAAAATTAGACTTTCTTTATGGCTTAAAACGTCTAGACAAGATGACCCAGCACCCTGTCCAGCTGAATCTTAAAATTTCCAGTGTTGGGGAATCCACCGCTTCTTCGGGGAGATTATTTTCTGACATCGTGGATTAATTTTCCAACATCGTGGATTAATTTTCCTGACAATTCCAAAGGCTGATTTTTCTTATTGTGAAACATTTCACTCCTGTGTCTAATTGGAATCTCTCCAGAAATGATTTGTATCCATTACCCTTTGTCTTTTCTATGGAAGTCCTTGTAAAAAAAAAGGAATTTCCATCTTCTTTATAGCCACTGTTAAAATACTGGAATGTGGTGATAAAGCCCCCACTGAGCCTTCCCTTCTGACAGCTGAGCAAGCCCATTTCTCTTAGCCATTCTTTCTATGTCAAGCGTCTCAAACCTTGATGATCTCTGCGGCTCTTCTCTGGTCCCTCTCCAGTCTGTCCACATCTCTTTTGTGTAGCAGGGACCAAAAGTGAACACAGCATGCCAGGTGTAGCCTGGCAAGCACTGAGTGGGACAAATACCTCTTTATCTGTGGTGGTGATGCCCTTCTTGAGGCAGCCCAGCATCCTGTTCACTCATGATGAGCTGTCTGTCCAGCAGGAACCCCAGGTCTCTTTACACAGAGCTGCTCCTCAGACAGGTAAATACCAGCCTGTGCTGTACTTCTACATTACATTTTTTCAGGTGCAAGACATTACACTGACCTCGTTGAACTTAATAAGGTTCTTGTTAGCTCACTCTTACAGACTATTCAGATCTCCCTGCAGGCTAACTGAGTGTCAGAGGTAGGTGAGAGTGCTGTTAGCATGGAGGCTGATCAGGAGCGACATCCCAGGAGCTGCATGAGGCTGATGTGACTTGCCTGCAATTGTTAGCAAGAGCTTTGGGCTTACCTACATGTAAGTTCTGTAGTAACTGTACCAGTGTGTCACTAGGATTTAAATGCCAAGGAACCAGCTGAGACAGCACTGTGCTACATGCTGAAGAAAGGACAGTCCAGGCAACATATAATGAAAATAATTTTTTCCAATTTTAACTTACTCAGAGCACTTGAGTGATCATAGTCACACTTGGGATTTACCATGCATAGATCAGATGTGACAGTGGTGGCAAGCAGCTTCAGCAGAGATGCTATGCTTACCTGACACATGGAGGGAAGATGGGCCTTTGTGAATGCTCCCTGAAGACCCCTGGCAAACTGTGCTTGCTCAGAATAAAATAGTTACACAATGAAAGCGATTCCCAGTGAAGAAAATAATAACTCTTTATGTAATTTTGCCATGATGTGAAATGCAGGAATCAATTCAGCCCACGGTAATTACATTACAACAGACCAGCTTTCTGACAAATACAGAAGATGGGATTTGGGCAAGCTGGACTCTGCTGCCAGCTCCTCCTCGGCAGTGCTGGACACCAGTGGTCTCAGAGGAGTGTGGGGTGTTTTTCAGCATATCTGCTGCTTGAGCCACCTCACTGTTCTCCCTTAAAGTGGAGTTGCTAACACTTCTTCAGCTGAAGGAGAAAACATAGGTTTGTAAGCCCTTTCAGTGGGCAAAGCTATAGAAATACTCTGGATAATTAACAAACACCACATGGAAAAAGAGCAATTACATGAATACTTACTTTTCTTTTTCTTATATAACAAAGCATGAGTCAAAAGCCAGAACTACAACCTTTTGAATATGTGGGCCAAATTCTGCTTCTGCCTCTGCAATGCAGAGCTTGTCTGCAGCAGACAAGTCTGTTGTGTAGGACTGTCTGTCTTTGAGATGGCAAGTTCCCTCACTCAGAAATTGTTTTCCTCAGCATTTGTACATGCCAAATGAGAGCTATGGCTGGCTAATTAAGAGGGACAGCAATTCATTCTTATTTAACACGACTGCAAGTGGTTCGGGGAAGGACTCTCTCTGTGACCTGCCATTATCATTCCCTAAGTATCTGTGGCTGCCTCCTGGGGATAAGATTCTCTTCAGATGAAAATTTGGCTTTAGCACAGGTATTATAAGAATCAGAACTGTCAGCATCAGTTCTGGGACTAGAGCTGTGAGGAGTCCAGCTGAGTACAAAAAAATCCTTTTCTCCTGCCTTTAAGGAAGAACTCCACTAACCAGGCTCTATTTTCTTAACCTGATTTTAATCCTGCTCTGAAAGAATGTCCAGAAAAAAAGGTAAAAATCAGATGCAATTCTGCCAGGTCTGGTGGCACACACTAAACCACATAGAGGTAACACCAGTGGGACTGCAGACAAAGTGTACAGCAAGGTAAAAGCGCAAATCCTAAAAAGACTGCAGCCAGAGCATACTGGTGTCTCTGCAGTTGTCTTTAAATAACTAGAGGACTAAATAAGAAGCATTTGGGCACTGAAGTGACTGTGATACAGAGCAGCAAGACTGTGAACTTTGCTGCTCAGCTCAGCTGCAGAACAGCAGCAGTAGTGGCAAAGAAGCCTTTCTGAAAGCAAAGCACAGCCTTGGGCTGCATGGCAATTAGCAAGTGAGGGTTGCATGGCAGTGCTTTCTGAAAAGAGACAATTCTTACTTATCGCTGTTCCACACCTGATTTTTTGTATATTTTTAGCAAGATGGAATGCACAGCATAATTTGAGCAAAGGAAGGGCTGGACACTTGCCTTTAAAATGTTATTTGGAGGTTAAGGCTGAGGGCACGAGTGCTCTCTGCAACCTACTTCCATTTATGCTCTCAACTTAGTGTTTTTAAAGACATATGCCTTCATATGACTGACTCCTTTGCTGCTTTAGACAGATGGCTAGGACATTGTTTAGTTACCTGAAGCAGTACTATCTTTCCCAAACTAATGGACATTGAAAGATTTATAGTTATTATAGTGCTGAAAAGTTTACAGATTGATTTTCTCTAAGATCCCACTGTTGTTTTTAAGGATCTGTTAAAACGTTTTGTCCTGGTTTTGGCTGGGGTAGAGTTAATTTTCTTCCTAGTAGGTGTGCTTTGGATTTAGGATGAGAACAATGTTGATAACACACTAATGTTTTTAGTTATTTCTAAGTAGTATTTACAGTATCGTCAAGGACTTCTCAGCTTCTCATATCCTGCCACCAAGAAGCTGGGCTAGGGGGGAGAACACAGCTGGGATAGCTGATCCCATCTGGCCCAAGATTATCCCATACCAAATGGCATCATCCTCAGTATATAAACTGAGGAAAAGCTGACCAGGGGTCACTGTTTGGGAACTGCCTGGGCATCAGTCAGTAAGTGCTTAAAAACTGCATTGTGCATCACTGGGTTTGTATTATTATTATTATTGTTATTTTGTTTTTATTTTTATTTTCTTTTCTGTCACATTAAACTGTCTTTATCTTGACCCACAAGTTTGAGTCTTCCAGTTCTTTCCCTCATTCTGCTGGGGATTCTACTTTCTGCTTTCACATTCTACTTTCAAGGTCATCTATGGTACAAACTGAAGAAATCATCACTGGGTGGGTAATGATTTCACACGTGTATATAAAAATAAATTAGCCAAAAAAAAGGAACAATCTGATCTAAAATCAAAGTGAGCCTTGCTATGAGTAGGGAATTGGACTAGATCATTTCCTGAGGTCCCTTCTAACCTGAATTGTTCAGTGATTCTAACTTGCTTTTCCATTGTTATGTTTAAGATATTACTGCAGGAGAGATGCCAGTGCTTATTTTAGCTGAGCTGCCATAGCAAATACAACTGCTTTCACTTAACAGCTTATCTGCTAAGGTATTTTTTTCAATTTACTTTTTATTAAATAAAATGGCATTTATGCTGTGCTCTGGATTCCAAAAAAGTTTGTGTTCCACTGAAAAACTGCTGATCCCAGCACTGAAATGTAGTCTAGATGTTTGATGCCCAGCAAATTTTTTACTTGTTTTTTTTTTACTCCAATCAGAATAAGGAATGAAGTCCCGGCAGGTGCTAAGTGAAGCTGTTTATTAAAGTCACTGGATTGACTCTCAACGTGGCATGTGGGTGCAGAGGGTTTTGCCATAATGTAGGGGTTGCCTCTGGAGAATGAGATGCTGTTTACTTAAGGGAAAGGATTCTATTAGTCATTACTTGTGCACTGGATCTTGCAAAAAAAGAGACGCATCTTCGCCACCATCTCTCTGAAAACTGTGGGGGTGAAGAAGCCCTCCTGTATGGCAGCTGCTTAGGGCTGTGGTCTCAAATAGCGCCATGGAATGTCTGACATGAGATCCCTTGCCTAGAAACGTCTTATGTTTAAATGAGAAAAAACCCCAACCCCTCCAGATTGAAACAATTTTTATACACATGCCCTAAAACTATCTTGTGTGAAATCATAGAATCGATTAGGTTGGGAAACACCTCTGAGATCATCGAGTCCACCGTGAGCCAACACCACCCTGTGAACCAGACCACGGCCCTGAGAGCCACGTCCCGCCTTTCCTCAAACACCTCCAGGGACGGTGACTCCGCCGCCTCCCTGGGCAGCCCAATTTCAATGTCTAATCACTCCTTCTGTGAAGAAATTCTTCCAAATGTCCAACCTAAGTGTCCCCCGGCGCAGAATGCACTGATACCATGGCACTATGTCCTACATCCAGCCGCTTGGAGCTTTTAGCACCGTCTGTGGATGGTAGGCTTTCGGCAGCGCGGGTGGGAAGGCGGCGGCAGCACGAGGGAGAAAAAAGGCGGCGAGACGGGTCCCGCGTCACCCGCTGCTCCGGTGGCTGCCGCGAGTGCCGGCTCGCCCCCGGCCCGTCCCGAGCGGCACGACACTGACCCCCGCGGGCTGGGC
>VYZT01061498.1:37350-52247 GCA_013400735.1 Pomatostomus ruficeps
CGGCCGAGGGCGCTGGGGCTCGGCGGGACGGGACGGGACGGGACGGGACGGGACGGGACGGGACGGGCGCTGCCCGACGGGCTCGGGAGGGGCCGCGGGGCCGCTGATCCGCTTCACTGTCAGCGGGCGATAAACCCTGCGGAACGCGGCCGCGGGGGCGGGAGGCAGGGCGGCAGAATTCCCCCGGGTGGCGAGGGGCTTTCCCCGTGTAGGTGGGGGCACTGGGCTGGCAGAGGTCGCGCCAGGGCTGTGGGCGAGCGGGGGAGGAGGGAGCGAGGTCCTGCCATAGCGGCGCCTTCTCAGACAGGACCTCCGAGCGGGCAGCGCAGGCTCCTGTGCTGGCTCGTAGTCTCTTTGTTTCTCTACGGCTTTCTTCTCCGCCGTATTAAATAGGTTGTCCTGTTTCATTGGCTGCGTGTTGATTTCGCTGTGTGGGTAAATAATTAGATAACAAAGCCCAACAACTGTTATGAAGGTTATTTTTTAGAGTCGGCTGCGGTGTTACGGTAGGGTACGTGTCCTTGTTTTTGCAGATGGTATTTGCAAAAGCTGCTTGCCCTTCTAGGTTTTAAAGGACTTCAGCGAGATGATTATGATGTAGGCTTGCGGATTTTGGCTTTTGTCCCGGAAAATAGTCTGCACAGGTGAGTCTGATATGTGTATACTTTCAGCGAGACTCTGTGCAGACTGAAAGAGGATTTCTTAGGGAATTGAAATCTGTGTGTAAGGCGAGAAATACGGCATTCCGGCTTTAGTGCTGGTTTGCTTTATCTTCTTGTAGAACTGCTTTTCAGAACTTAAGATGTTGCAAGCAGAATACACTAAAAGCCCAGGTATGGCCACTGTCCCAGTATGTTTTGTTGTATAAGGAAATTATTGAACAGCGGTGTTTCTCTGTGGGCAAGGAAGTGTAATCACTGGCTGCTATGAATGCTTATGTTGCCGTTGACTTTAGGGAGGAGATGGTTAAGCTCTGGAGATACGAGAAACTGAAAATATGAAGATGTTTCAGGAGGTTGTTAGATGACATTTGAAATGTCATCCATTTTATGAAGAAAAAATGAACTAGTTCTGTATTACCTTTGAGCTCTTCTCTTTCTGAAAATCTTCAATCATCTATTCTTGTCTTGGTTTTAAAACAGTATTTTTCTATCATTTTATAAGATTCAGTTTGGGGTTGACAGATTTGTCTTGGCATTGTGAGGTTCACTGTTTCAAAGTGCTGAGAAAAGGACTGAACAACCAAATACAGAGTAATAGTTTATTTGCTTGTAATTAGCAGCTCTGTTGCTTAACACTACCTGAGGCTAATATTGAATTTCCTGAAGCTGGCTTTCTGAAGAGCTATGAAAAATAGAAAGGCTATGTTTTTCTGGATTTATTAGTGTTATTAGGTAAGTTAAATTAGTAGATATGGGCTCTAGGAAGCAATATCCTGTACTTAGTTCTGGGCTGACTTGTTCTGAACTTATTTTCCAATTGTGAGAAACAATATTGGAAAGCCTTATGGATAATACTTACCTTCAAGTCATAGTCCAAGACCCTGTTGCCTCAAATTGAGGGTGAAAAAAAAATTTTGTCGTAAACAAATCAGTGTCAGAATAGAGGAGAAAATCATGATCCTAATTTCAAGAAGTACATGGAATACCGATTTTTTTTCTGTAATAACATTGTCTATAATACTGTCTCTTAGATTAATTATCAGAAGTCAGTTTTCTGTAGAGTTCACTGTTGACTTGTTCACATCCTTAAAGGATTGAGGTGTTTACTTGTTTGTTTTCGGGGATACTGCGGAAACTCTAGGAAAATCAGGTTTGAAAACAATAGAACTCTACTGTCCCCGACAGTGGTGTTTTTCAATATGTAGTGATCATCCAGACAGTAATTCCATGGCTGGAATTTTACAGCCTTTTGCATGTTCTGGAAACAACATTTGAAAAGAGCCATTGAAAGCAAGCATTCTGCAATCTCCAGTGCCAAATATGCTAAGATCCATATCTCACTGATGCCTTGACACTTCAGGTTTGTAAGAAGGTGTGCCAGAGCTCCAGCTTCTGTAGCGTGAACAAGAGTTATGGCTCTGTTATAGGTGTAGAAGACCTGTCATAGAGTGTGTGCTTTGTCCAGGTTGTGTACTCAGTCATAAATTTGATTTCTTCCCCTCCCTTAAGACATTCTTCTTTGCACGGGTGATATTATCAGTGTCAGAAGGCGAATGCAAACAGAGTAGTAATAAGGACAGAGCTGCTCCTGGCCTTGTTGTGGACAGAGGTAAAGGCAGGATGCTAAAACCTGAAACGTGACAGCAGTGCTGTTGCTGGCATTGCATTGGTTGCTGAAGTAGAGACTCATTTTCTTGACTTGGAAGAGTAAGGGTTGTTCTGTGCTGAAGACACACACAGAATATCGCAAGTCTGTGTGTGAACCCTGAAGTGTCCAGGCCGCGTGTGATGTTCACAGTAAAAGGATGCTGTTGCTAATCGGTTGTTTTCCCCTGATACATGAACTTCCAACCTTGGGGCTCATATGACAAAAAATAACTCTCAAGGTGTACCCCATGACTTGTGTTATGATGGGAGCAAATCCAGCCTCACTTGTTAAACCTTAACTGATGAACTTTATTTTGGAGCTGTGCTGTTACTTGATTCCAGACATGGAGTTAATATGACTATAATATTAACCATGTGCATGAGGCTGATAGAAAATCTGGTGCTGCCTTGAAGAAACGGTACATTTCTGTTCAACTATCTAACTTGTGATGTAAACAAAGGAAAGCAAAGATAAAGTTTCAATAAACCTTGTCTTCTAAAGTACTTGTCTCATGTTCAAAGAATTGATAGAAATGCTGAGCTTCGCAGCTTGGCACTGCCATTGGTGTTGAATGAAGTCAGATTAAAAACCTGAGAAGAGTATTTGGGCTGAAGTGTTAAACTGATAAAAGCAAGGAAATCCTGAGAGTACCAACTGCGTATACTCACTGTTCCACTCCCTTCCCTTCGAGCATCAAAGCAGGGCTTTGTGCGAGTTGAGTCAGGAGCTGTGTCAAGTTCTGCCTGGGCTGGAGGACTTCATGTCCCAGTGTACAGCCAACTTTTCCACTTCTATTTGATCTTGGGCAAAATTGAATTAATATTGGGAGACCTAGGGCAGCTGGAACTCTGGTGTGGGGGTTTTTTTCCCTATATGTGCTGTCTGTAAGTACAGGAAGACTGGGAGTGTGTGAGACCTCATGGGCACCCTCAGTTTTGTATGGCGTACAAGCAGTGGTGATCAACATGATCTCTTCTTCACCTTAAGAATTCTGTCTTTTTCTCAAGCAGTGTGATGCTTTTCAATCCAGTTTGTCTCCTTTTAATGTGTTTCATAACTTGGGTAGCTTGCTGCTCTGATTAATGTTGGATGTGGAATTGTAATCAAATATATAAACTTGAAGCCAGAAGGACTGTTTGAAATTCGTCTCACACTAGATTATGTAAAATACCTGCTTTTTGGGACCTTTTTATCACAGTGCCTTTCAGTTTAGTTCAAACTTTTGATTAGTTCCTCTGCACAGCTACTATAAAGTAGAGCTGCATTTTGTATCTTATAGTGTAAAACAGAACTTCGTTAGCAGAATTCTTTTTTTTTTAATTATAAACGTCAGTTGAAAACAGAATTATCTCTAGTATTTGAGCTTCCCTGTTTTGCAATGTTACCTGGTGACATAATGCTTAGTCTGAGGAAGCCATTTGTGACAGAGTTCTTGTGAAAGATACTATGCAAAACACAGGTATTACTGTTCGGTATTAACTGGAAACAGTAGGAAAGTTTGTTTTGCTGGTCAGTGTATTGACTAGTAGACAGTAGTTAAGGAAAAAGTAGCCTTAGAAAAAAGAAACCAAAAACTTCACCCAACAAGTGAAGTAGAAAGGTATGTTCAGTCTGTCCACATTAGTTTAGGTAAAAGTATTATTAAGATTACAGTGAGCTAAAACAAACTATAAAATTTCTCTTCAATTTTGTTTATAGTCTTATTGTCATGTAAAATTGTTAGCAAGAGTTCTGATGCAATGACAAGTTGGCACTGACTTGGGAAAGCATTTTAGTTTTCTTAAATAATGATTGTTATGTAATAAAGATGTGAAAAGTTTTTGAAGAGAGGCACCTTGGGTTTTGCAATGAACAACACAACTGTAAGAAGCTAGAAATGTTTTCATGCCCCCCAAATATTCTTTAGTAGTCTTGGTGGGTTGTCACCATACACATGGTAGCACTTTAACTGTCTAACAGGTTCATCTCCTACCTGAGTGTAGTAGGTTGGAAACGGAATTGAAATGGCAACTGATCCTAACAGTTGTCTGACTGTTAATGGTCACTTTAGTGTTTGCCTTAGGATAATGTCTTTAAAGGTAATAGAAAGTATGTTATTTTTCTGTTGTGATTTGTCTAAGATTGTGTTTCTAATAGAATATTTTATAGCATGATAGCTAAAGGAGATGAACAGACCTTTGTGGAACAAACTGTTCAGGCAGGTTTTGTTCTTTCTAAATAGTGCTGGGGCATTTGTGAAGGTTTTACATTGAGTCACTGGTTGCTTCATTGTGTGTGACTTGTCAAGAAAACTCTACAGATCGTTATTATTCTCTTCAGTATTCTTCAGCCAATAAATCCTAATTAAGTCTTTGAAATACAAAGTCCATCTCCGATGTTACTCTGGATTATATTGCATCTCACATTAACTCTTGAATTTGCAATTGAACTGGCTAAAGCACTTGTACTCTCTCTTTTTGTTGCTCGGAAACCTGCAGGAGGGAAGTGGGTCTGTAACTGAACTGTTCAAATGGTGCTCCTGTGCAGCTTTTGCTTTTATTGGGGTCTTCTGATGAGCATCAGAGCTTCATCACAAAAGCCTTTCGACTGTTGACATTTCAGTCATATGTCACTTCATTTCATAGATGAATGAGTGGAAATGTAAGGCAGTATAAAAAATCTCTTTAGCAGAGCCTTTAGTCTATACTGCAGTGATTGGGAAAAGAACCAACCCATTATTGCATTATAAATGATAAATGTGGTTTTGTTAAACTTATGTATTTATCTTTGTCTCATGAGCTTCAGTAGCTGCTTACATGGAGAGAGGTGCTTCCAAGATGGGATTCTGCTTGAGTGTAATGAACCATGTGTAAAAATCAATATGTGGATTGGAATTTAATATTGTATATTCTTTAACATTAATGAATAGGAGGCAGAGTAGTTTAAGTGGTGGAGTATATATTGATTCTGAGTTGGCATGTACAGTAGCCTCCTTTTTAAAATCATAATTATTATTGAATAACAACTTCCAAGGGCTAGATGTAAAACTGATGTCTCAGGCTAGAGTTAGGGCATTGCTGATCTTTCTTTATAAGAGTTTTTTGAAAATCATGTCAGAAAAAAGCATGTTTTGAAACACTGCTCAGTATTACTGAATAAAAGTCAGTCCTTGCTTGCATGTGAAGTAAATGTTTGATTCCATTCCAGCAGAAAGAGCTGAAGTCTCAGCTCCCCTCCAAGTTGTGTATTTGCTAAGATAGGGAACTACTTGTTCTCAGTGCTTTTATAGGTCAAGAGACAGAACACTGTAAGATGTAGTGGAAGTTTCATTTGTAGCTGAGTCTAGTCTGTAGGTGTGTCTGGGCAGGCTGCTGGAGGGCTGGAGTGATGGGAGAGTGTTTTACTGTGTGACTTGAGGTAAATCTTCAAAATAGCTGTAAAATGCATGTAACTTCCTCTTGCAGATTCATGGCTGCATTTCAATTTGCTTTGGGTGATACAGGAAAAAATTCAATATTTTCTTTGCATTTCTTAATTTAAGAGGGTAATACTTGGTAAAAAAAGATCTGTCTGCCAGACCTCCCAGTTCTAGATTTAGCTGGTAGTTTGGAGTTTTTTAGTAGCCTTTTGGTGTGTGTATCTTGGGGTTTTAACCATTATTATTTTATTATCGGATAATCTTTGGAAGATTGCACAGCTAAGTTAAAAGTATTTATTTTTTTCAGATATAACACATATCAATGAACAGGTCTCTTGATTGGAGGGCTGTTAGCCAGAGTAATAAAAGTGTACAGTTCCTGGTATCTCTTTAGTCCGGCTACAGTTTCAGGTGCTTCAGTGCTCCACTTTGGTTTCTGAACTATTGCAGGTGAACAAACAGGGCAGTCATTGTGAAAGCATTACATTTCTACCTGGTTTAGCTGGGGTGTAGAATTTTCTGTTCATCTAGTACTGGGCTATGCAGAGAGAACCCCCACAACTTTCTATATATGTAGGCAAGCTGTGTGTCTGCTTTCCTAAATTCAGTTTTACCAAAACGGGAGTGATTCATAAATGTCTGCATTCAGCACCTTCTGTATCAAAATGGAGCTATTTTTATCTTTCTTGCTCCTACAACACTGGGATCTGCTAGCAAATAAAAATCTCTGTAAACCCGTAAACAGGCATTTTAGGTTGAATTGGAGAAAAGGACACAGAAGAGCAGAGATGTTTGTAAAATCAGCTGGAATGTAGTACAGAGAACAGTAACAGTGCCTGGGACAGACAGCTGGTTATTTGAGCTATGTGTTGTTGCCCGGTCTTTTGGTGTGGTACTAGGAAAAAGAAGTAATTATTTGCTCTCACTGGGGAGTCTGAGGATGTTAAGAATAAAGCCCTTTTCTAGCTGTCTCTGTAAGAAACTTTCCAAAAGACAAGCATCCCTTTTCCTGGTTGCTGATGCTGGATACTAAACCTGAACTGCAGAGTTCAGGAATCAAAACAAACATGGAAGGGTAGTGAATGTTGCAGAGCACTTGAAGAGACTCGTTTAAGGGTGTGTGCTTGGATTTTTATGTTGGATGGCCAGTGGAACTTATCTTCAGAATGTGCCATCTTGGAAAGCAAAATAAAGAGTAACAGCAGCAGTTTTGTGAATTATCATCCAGTTCTTGACAAAGAACCAGGAAGTACCGATAACAAATTACAGCATTAAAAAGTATTGCTCTGAAGCAATTTCAGGGCCTTATTTTCTAGGTAGGTTTTTCCTGTAAATATGTGGACTTTGTTTAGAGGTGTGCAATGATTCCTTAGCAAGTTTACAGCACACACTGCAGTGACAAAGCAGCTCGGACTCCTAAGGTGACATCCCTACAGGAGCAGTAGGGACTTCTGGGAACTTGGGCTGCTTTTGTTGGTGTCATGCTTTTTTGTCACTGAGCTGCTTGCCTGGCCATGTCATGGTACTTAGGACACTGCTGAGTGTTGGAGTCATCTGCCTGTGACTGATGGAGCATTTCATCACTTCTTTCCTTGTCCCCCACCTGTTCTCTGAAATGCATCACATCTGTATGGCAGTTTTGAGTAGTTTTGAGACTTTAATTTATTACTAAAGGAAAATTGAGTACCCTGCTGTGACTGATATGAAATGGAAAGAGGAAAGCTACCTTGTACTTCTGTTTAAAAATGATCTTGTTTCATGTCCTAAAACCTGTCTGGATGCTTTTTACGTATCCAGAGGTGAAGAGCATATATGGTCTGAGTTGATGTGAGAACTGGTTTTTCACAATTTTGTGGACTGCACGTGTACTTTTTTGGAGAGTAGATGATTCCCTCTTCATCAGTGACTGTGCTACAAGGCCTCTGTTAGGAGCGTAGCCAGGAGTGGAAAATATCTGCCCAAAAATAATGCAAAAACCCTTTGTTGTTGAAAGGAGCTAAAACAGACCGCTACTGGCCATTATATTATGTAATGTGCAGTTGAATGTATCTGGTGTCCAGTAAACTGCATTTGCTGTATTAATTTCTTATTACTCCCCTTTGAGAAGGTTTTGTGCCTCAGAGTCACTTACCTCAATGCTCTCCACTTTCCTTTCAAGCCTGGGTTGAGCAAGGTTTTGTATATGCACACACCTGGGAAACATTAGTCCTTCCTGCCCTTTTTTGCCCCTCTCTCTGCAGTATTTTTAGGCATTGAGGAGTAAATATTATTTTTTTTTCTCTTGAAGCAGTGATTTTCGTTTCTCAGGACCTTGACCTCGAGTTTGCTTACAGAACCACCCCAGGCACACACTTCTGTCATTCTTTAATCTGTTTGTTTTAAAGAGCCCCATTGTGATAGTTACTAGGTGACTAGGCACACTTTCTTTTTTTTCCCTTGTTGTTAGTGAGGTCTTCTAGACAGGCACACTTCAACGAGTTTCCTATAGAGATCATTCAATATGTTTCTTTAGTTGTCATCTCACATGTATTTTGTAATGGGATGAAACAAAGTAATTTCCTCCTTCCTGACTATTTACAACACAAGTATTGAGGGTTTGGGTCAAATTCTATCCATTTGATGAAATTAAATGCTAGCATTAATAGTGCATGTGCTTAGGAAAGTCCTTCGTAGTCAGGGATTTAAAGGAATCAGGTTTGCATTCAATAGGAAGATTGAAAAGACAGGCAGTTTGAAACGGCATGATATTGAATTAAAACATACCAGATCCTCGGCAGGTGCCTGTACTCTTGGGAGGGCAGCCTACAGGTGGGAGAGATGGTGTTCCTGCTCACGGGAGAGCAGCCTAGAGCTGGGAGAGGTGGTGTTCCTAATTAGAATTAGCAGTACTGCCATGGGGGGAGGGATTTGCAACCATTACAGTGGATGATCAACCAAGGGATGAGGGTGCCAACATCTTTATTAAAAAGTTAGGAGTGTAAGTACTTTCAGCAGAGGAAAGAGGAAGACTGAGTGTTACAGAAACTGCTTTTCTCCATGCCAGTGGATGGACTCTGAAGTCAGAATTTGCTGTGAAAGTATAAGCTTCTCTGGACTGCTGTTGAAGATAGTGACAGGAAATATTTTTTCTTCTTTTTGTTGGCATGCTACAGGAGCGTGTATTGAGATTTTTTATGTTCTCCCAAGATAATCAATACTTATATTGTGTCAGATACTTCCTTGAAGAGCTTAAATGAATCATTGTATTCTTATTTTTATGATTTGGTTAGGGTTAATAGAGGATGTTTCTGTTGTGTAACAGAAAGTGAATGAAAAGATTTCTGTTTCCTCAGTCTTTGCATTCCCTGACACACCTGGGAGACATTTGTATTCAAAAGTCGCTGTGCTGTTCACTCACTCTGCTGGCAGGCTCTCTGCTCCCTGCCTCTGATTGCAGTCAGTTGTGCTATCAGCAGTTTAGCAGATAAGCACATCTCAGTTTAAGTAGTGTGATAAATGGTTGTAGCCCTTGCCAGTACCAGCCTTTAATGTTGTGTGTCCTGTGCCTGCTGTTTAACTACTTACTCATTTTAGATATTACATTGGAACTTGGAGATCATATTATGTGCTGATGCAATTTAAACTTAGCTTTGTGAATAATGATGAAAAGTATGGATGCTCATTGCATCTTTGAAGAACACATCTGTGATGAGAAAAAACAGTGGCTGTTGAAAAAAAAGAGGCAGTTTTGGTTTTGAAGGGTACAACTTGCCTGTATTCTGATGTGTAGGGAGATGTTTTGCAAACGTGGCTGAGCTGTATCCTGTTCCTCATTCCTGCTGCTCACATCACCAGGGTCTGAATTGATGCATTTCTACTTCATGGCTTTGTATCACTGCACTGGAGGGAAACACGGGGAGCTGCCTCTGCTGTGGAACAGGAGCAGGAGCATGGGGAAGGTGTCTTAGAGTGTCAGACTAATTTTGAGCTGTAAAACAGAGGAGGAGAAGGAGGACTGGTCAGACCAGTTACAGGAATCCAGTCACAGCAGAGTCCTGTCACAGCTGCAGAAACTGTCACAGGGCAGTGACAGAGCTGCCCTAGATGGACGGCAGTCATTCATGGTATGTGGGCAAGCAGGCTTGGGCTGGGCCACTCTCAAAATGCTGCTTTGAGCAGTTCCTGTGGCACAGGCAGCAGAAGGGACTTACACTGCGGGGTGAGACAAACATCACAGGGATGGGACCAGGAGCAACCACTTTTGCCCTAAGGAAGGAGCAGAGCAGGTGGTTGAAGGTGGAAGCTTTTCAAAACAGTGCAAGAACCCAGCACTTCGCTGTCTCTCAGCACACTGTGTGCTTGTTTGATGTTTAAGCATCTCATTACATAAGCCAGTTCACTTGCTTCAGTCAAGATTTGCCTTTTTCGATTGTTTTTGATGCCTTCTGAAGACATCATAAAAGGCACTGAACTATTTTGTTTTCTTAATGCAGTATACATAACCTTAGTACTTCCCTGATTTTGGAGAAGTTGTTTGTAAGGATGAGTAGGGTAAGGCAAGGTGGCTATTAAACCTGGAAAGGCATGGAGCTCCTCTCAGGTGCTGTACAAATATTTTCTGGAGCTTGATGGATTTGTATGTTTGATGTGAAACAGTCAAGTATTAGCTTCATTTCAACTGGCTACTGCTAGACTGGCAGTGTTGATCCTTTTATCACACAAAATGTTCTGCTTACAAACCACGATCCTTTTCTTTATTGGCATCACTGCAGTTTTCTGTCTCTGGCATTGTACAGGAAGTATCTGTTATATTCAGTTGCCTAAGGTAGGCACAACAAACTTTGGGTATTCAAGAGATATTTGAATATCAGTATGAATTTGCATTTACAGCTGCTCCACATGATTTCTTTTTCTGGACATTTTGGGTCTGAAAATAAATTGTGATCCTGTGATCAATTATTTAATTTCTGTTTAAAAGCTAGCAATGAGAATGTAAAAGCTAATACTATTCAGTGACAGTAGGGAGAAAAAAATCTATGTGTGTCATGAACAGGTGCAGATAGGTGCAGGTAGATTTGGGCAGATAAGGCTAAAATCCAGTGTATTGGAATCATAACGACTGTGAACTTAATGTAGTAAATTATATTCTAGGTACCACTGAAAATTAAAGTATGACTGCAGGGAGCACTGAATCATCATAATTTACTTTTCATGCTTTAACTGGTTTGTATAATCATTACTCAAATTCCCCATGTGTTTGATATAAAACCTACACTGTATTTATGAGGAATAATAACTAAATTATTATGGATATGGAGTCAGTGGCTTTTTTTTTCCACTCTGAGTTGTGCAAATAATTGTATTTCTGCTTCCATGTAGATTAGTCTTTGTAATACTAATTCACAGTATTATTTACAGAAGGAAGTAACACAATAAAAAGAAAACTTAGTGACCTTCCTATAGAACTCTCTTAACAGGGCTGTATTTTTCACTTGTTGCTTCCATATGGCGATAAATACCCTCCAATTTGGTGACTGGACTGGAAATTTTAAGTGTAACAATCAACATGGAAGTTCATGTATCTGATTTTACCGCTCCCTTTCTTGTGGTAATGGTGAACTGCAGAGCTGGGCAGTCACGAGCAGGTTTGAGGCAGTAGCACATCAAACAACTGCACGTTTTGGGAAGATTTATAACACTTCAGGAGGTACTTAAAAAAGGCTTAAAATGAGGTAAAAGCCCTCTGATCATTCCAGAGAAAGCATCATCAAGAACTTAGACTGGTGTAACTACTAGAGAAAAAACCAGTTCCTCAGCTTTATGCTAATACGGTGTCTTTTACAGCTGAGTGTGTGGATTATAAACTACCTTTGGCAAGAGGGAACAGATACTAGAAGGTAAATTTTTCTTCCATCTTAACTTCATCATTTGCAAATTATCTTATGGTTATTGATTGTTTAAAGTGCACTGGTCTGAAAACATTGGTTTTGAACAGCTTTTTAATTAAGTAGGAACTAATGTGTTCTGCCACTATCAAATGGAGTACATTTTCTTGCAGTTATGTTCATTTTTGCTTGCACATTGGGATTGTCAGTTGGGTTTGTTTTGTTTAACAACAGTAGGACATTGTGAACTTTCATTACTAGCAGAAGCTATCAGAGGGTAGATCAGCTCCAAAAGAGCATTTGTTTGGACTGCTCAAACCAAGTGGATGCATTTGCTGGTTCCAGTGTTGACCTACACATAAATGTTTTGACGCAAAGGGGAATCAGGGATTTTATTAATACCAGTAAAGATCTGTTTGTAAAATGGGGAATCCTTGTGAAAAATGTCACATTGTATAGATTCTCTCATTCCCCATCTCTGTGCTCATTTGTGCCTTTCCCTTACCACTTGTGTTCTGGTTCCTACTGATTTGTACTGGGTTAGAGGCTCTAGCATTAAGGATTTTTTGTCTTTGCTTTGAAACCAAAAAAGTAAAAGAGGTTTGCTTGTTACTTAAAAATGTGTGATTCTCATCTGATGATTTGTGACTCTTGTCCTGTTGTGACATGTTCCCTTCTGTACTCTCAGCTGAATGCTCAGTTTTCCATGTGCTTCCCTCTTGTTAATTATGGGCCAGTTATAGTCCCAACTATTGGTTTCAGACACTCGTGGTAGGTATTTTGTGGGATGGTATTTCCTGGTAGAAACAGCTGGGCTGAAGCTGCGTTTTGTGCTTAACAGTGAGAGGTGACAGTGGTAGCAATTGGTGACAGACCTAATGGGATTCACATATCCCTCTGTTTGAAGAATGTGAGCCTCAGTAGGAAGCGTTGGTTAAAAAGGCAACACTCTGGGGGAGTGGAGTGAAGCCAAGCAGCACAAAGGGGTTTCCTTTCAGGCTGAAGCAAAGGGAGGAGCATGGAGCGGATACCTGAGTGGCTCAGATGGCGTGGCTATGTAAGAGAGAGCTGAACAAATGAGAAAGCAAGGATTGGAAACAACAATGTGGCAAATAAGCACTTTCTTTGAGATAACTCTTGGAATAGCAGAGTTGAATTTATAAATGAAAAGTTTGCCTTGTTTATAAATAGCCTAAATTATCCAGTGTAGGAGGATAGGGTTGCATATAAAAGTTAGGACTGCTGTGATGAATTTCTCCTAATGGAAATAACGGCTTCCTGTGCTTGCTAAAAATGCCAGTAGTCTTTTCAGACACAGGACCATCTGGGATTTCTGAAAAAGAAGATACAGCGTTATACCCAGGCTCTTCCATAAGCATTCTGGCTATTGCGATCTCAATATGGTGTCCTCCTAGTGCTTCTAGAGAGCTTCTACAGAGCTTTTTAAGTCCTTGGTCTGCAAGCTACTGTTTGAGAGAGCAGATCTGTCACAGACCATCTGTGCTCTTCCACAGGGGATTTTGGTTGCTTGAAAGCAGATGGGATAAGAGAATCTCACCCCCATCCTCCCCCAGCCCCTTCCCTTAGGTTCCTGGGTACAGATGCATTTTGCTGTATGGATGCTCAGTGAGGATATGACAGTAAGGAGGCTGAATATTCTGGCTGGATCAGGGAGTCACCACCCTATGTTGTAAAACTGAGTAAGTCAAGATGATTGTTGCTTTCAAATCATGTGTAGGAAAGTGAAAGCTCTAAGTCCCTGGATGCTTAATTTTTTTTGATTATTTATTGTCATGAAGTATTTTTTAGAAGTGATTACTTGGAATTTTTGTGGATTTAAGTGCTAGAATTATTAATTCTAAAAAGTTCTGCTTTTTTATTGTCTTGGAATTTGCTATCTCACTGCTTCCTGTTCGCTATCCCTGATTTCTCACATATTAGAAAAACTTGTACTGAAGCATTTACTTAAAAGTTGGGCTGAAAGAGCAACATATTCTGTATGACAAGTATCTTAATATTTTTGCACTTTGAATTTTACTTTCTAGTAGCCTTTATTTTCCCTATATCAATCTCTTTTGGTATTGTATATAATATGTTGTGTAATATGACTTCCGCATCTAGGTTTCCCAAGGAAGATTATGGAGGAATATTCACCAGAAATGCAGAGCACACTGGAGCCAGTCAGTCTGTCAGATGATGCCTCTTTCAAGTCCCCAGATAATGAGGAGTCTGATAAAACATCTGGAATGGAGGACTGCTCAAGCCTCAGTTGCACTGGAGGTGATGCTGGTGTCTTGGAAAGGGAATCGAGTTTGTTGCCCTTGGACCAGGATGCAGCAGCTGTTGGCATAAGCAGGAATGGGGCCCCAGCAGACAGACAGCAGCACTGTGCAGGGACAGACTCCTCTGCCAGTGCCTGCTGTGAAAGAAAGGCAGAAGGCTCCACAAAACCAGAACACTTACCCAGTGAAGAACTTGAACAACACGATCCAAAAACTAACCAGACAGAACAATCATTAATGGAAATATTACAGGATCTAAGGGAGGAGTCTGACTTTGTGAAAAAATCGAGTGATAAAATCTATTCAGAAAGCCCTTACGACACAGACTGCACAAAGAAGCTTATTTCCACAATACATCAGACTTCCTCACAGGAGGATTTGCTAAAGGAAATAGAGTCTGAGCTCTTATCCACGGATTTTTCAAAGGAACCAAAGCTCCCCAATGGTGTGCAGAAGGGTGAACATGCCTTGGCTGTGTTTGAAAAATGTGTACAAGATAAATACTTGCAGCAAGAACAAACTATTACAAAGTGAGTATTTGAGTATGAGCATCACAGTTGGAGGTATGTGCTGAACAATTTTGGCTGCATGTTGTGTGCACCTGCATACAACATTTTGGTATGAAGCAAGTTGTCTCAAGTTGGTGTGAGGATAGTTAATGAGCTTTTCAAAATTGTTTTTTAAAGGAGGAATCATTTTTACTTGTGGTGTATACTTGTAAATAAAAGTGTGTGCTTAGATGTCTGAATTCTTGCAGGATTTGGCAGGAACTGAATAGCCAACTGTGTCATTGAATATCCTGCCAATGTCTAGAATTACTTAAATACTGCAGAAGTAATGGTGATTTAAAAATAGTCCAGGATTCATTCAGTCCTTATGTGTCTGTAGAGAAATGAATCTTCGAAAGTATTAACTCCCACAATGGGCACTTTATTTGTGTTTAAAATTGCTTGTTTCTTTTTCAAGTAGTATTCAATCTCCTGTCATCATCCAGCAAAGCTGCTGATCAGCTGAGAGTATTGTTTGAGTTGGAAGTGTCATATA
>VYZT01061501.1:0-19515 GCA_013400735.1 Pomatostomus ruficeps
TTTAAACTTCATGTTTCAATATAATGTTACCCTGAAATTATTACTCATTGTTAGTATCTTTATAGGGCAAGGAAGGCTAGAGATCTGAAAACCATAGTAAGTTAGTTAGCTAGAACCTCTGGAGCTTATCCAGGTCAATGTCACACCTGAAACAGGCCTGTATGCAACAAGGTGAGGTCAGCCATGGTGCTCTTTGGCTAAACCTATTATGAAAACCTTCAAAAATGGAGATGACAAACTCCAGGCAAGACCTGCTCCAGTCCTGCACTGTCCTGGAGAGAACTCCCTTCCACTAGATCCCCTGGTATTAAGACCACTGAGCTTCAGTCATGTTAAACAAACAAGCAATTTTTAAGTTCAGATTATCTTCATTTGCAACCAGATGTATTTCAATGGTTTTCTCAATTTTATAAATTCTTTTGTTTTCTGTACCCAAACCACTCACAACATAATGTCATTATGTAAATCACTAATGATATTTAGAAACATCCCCTAAATCCATTTAGTTGAGACTATAATCCAACATATTATAAACCATCAGAGGTTCTACTTTTTGTCAACCAAGCAGAAGAAAATAGTACACTTGTTAAAAACCACCTTTTTGATTCAAAATCTAACATCTTACCTCTCTGCATATTGATTTTTCCTCCAGTATAAATCACTCTCCCATGCTCAGACTGTCTGCTTGGGTAATAGGGCAGAAGGGCAGACATGAAATTACTTACAGTCTACTAAACTCCCTCTCCCTGCTGTTAAAACCTGGCCTACACATCTGGGTGTCCAAACACTCTGTGACATTTACTTCAGGACACTGGAGATGCTCCTGTGTTATTCTGAAGGCTGCCAGTGGTGATCTCAGTTACTTCAAGACATGAATTATATTCTTCACATTTACCACAGAAGTTCTTTTTGGCGGTAGAAGAAAATCTGGGGCTACGAGATGACATAAAGAATATATTTACTTGGAGAGACATAAAACAAAAAGTTGATTTTTCCATCACAATCTATATGTACACATGCTCTGGTTTTGTCTGGTAAGTCAAATTAGAGTTAATTTTCTTCCTATTAGCTGGTACAGTGCTGTGTTTTGGATTTAGGATGAAAGTGATGTTGATACTGTGCTGATGTCTTAGCTCTTGGCAAGCAGGGTTTACACTAAGTCAAGAAGTTTTTGGCTTCTCACACCAACCCACCTGCAAGTAGCTGGGGGCACAGGAAGCTGGCAGAAGTACAGCCAGGATGATCCAAACTGGCCAAAGGGATATTCCATACCATGTGGAGTCATGCTCAGTATATACACCAGGAAGAAAGCTGGCTGGGGCTGCTGCTCAGGAACTGGCTGGGCTTCGGTTGGCAGCAACTGTCCTGCGCATCACTTGCTTTGTACATTCCAATTAATTACTATTATTATCCATTCCTTTTCTGTTCTGTTAAACAGTCTTCATCTCAAACCCATCCCAAGTTTTTCCAGTTCTCTCCCCTATCCCACTGGGGATGGGGAAGCAAGCAAGTACTTGTGTGGTATTATGCTGCCAGGTTAAACCAGAGCAATGAAATTAGGAGAAAAAGCATAGTAAGGAAATAAGGAGACAATAACTAGCTGATCATACTCCAAACATATCTTACAAATAAGCAATTTGCAGTATAAAGTATTCTGACACTGTCTAGCTGAAGCCATGAATCAATAATATTAATCTGTAATACCTCCTACTTTGCTGAAGTTAGTCTTTACAAAGTCCTTGGGCTAACTCCCGTGCACTGCCATATCACATTACAGCAGCCCTGAGGACAGGCAGGGCTGCTTATCTTGGCAGGGAAGACGCTCTCGGGGTGCCTCTTTTACCTATGGGTGCGGTGTAAACACCGAGGCAGAACTCTTGTTGTGGTCACAGCAGATGTCTAAATGTAACAGCTGCTGATCATTTCTTGCTGGAAACTGCTATGGCTTTTAGTGCTCACAAATGTGTATATACTACAAGATTTTGTATGGTTTCTGATTTTACAGTATTTAAGGACAGGCCCATCAAAAACGGAGATCTTTCCTTTAAGGAAAGTGACAACTTGCACTGTCATATGACGTCAAGAAAACAGATATGCAAGGTCAACACATCGTATGATTTCTATCCCTTGAAATTTGCTAGTAGTTTACGAGGTAGTACATACTTCATTGTGGGGGGACCTAGGGAGGGGCCTGGGCTCTGCATATGGTTTATAGAAAAGAGATGAGAACAACTTCCCAAGTCCCCTGTGCTCCAGCAGCAAGGGGCTGAGCAGGGGAAGGGGTCCACACATAGTCTGTGAGGCTGCTGCCAAATTCTGGTACAACTGCTGTGAGGTGGTGCTGGTTTGCTTTCTCCCACTGTTGTGGACTTGGCTTCCTCCCTGCTCACCCCCAGCACAAACCCATTGCTGAAAACACGCCGTGGCCCAGACATGAGCTTCATTCAGCTGTTCACCAACTGCACATCTCAAGCCATCTCCATTACGTACAATCCTCTCTTTGTTAGCCAGAACAAGGGCAACCAGGTACACTCAGGACAGTGAAGAATAGGAGAAAGCCTTGATAGCAACAGAACACGATGCAAACACACACTGCTGCATGGAGCCAGCAACAAAGGTTTATTAGTGCCAGCTCATTTTCCGCCCCACAGTCTTTCTTCTCAGGGCACTCCCTCACACATGAGGTTTCTGGAATACTTGTGCCTTGCAGAGCACAGAGCTCACCACAGGTATGCAAGTTTAAAGGCTTCTGTTTCCAGTTCTTGCCTGGGAGATGATTCACAGCACAGGTAGCTCACATGTCTCTTCTCGTGGTCCAACGGAGTGGCAAAGTGAATAAACTACCAGCAGGCAATGCAATTTTGCCAGTATAGGTGAGCAGCACCCCATGTGAACACAGCAGATATCTAAAGGAGACCAGTCCTGCACCTAACTTTTGCCAAAAAAAACCAGTGTGTCTTTCACCGACAGCCAGAGAAGGCAGGCAGGCAGCCACACAGCCTGGTATCCTGTGTGGCTGGAAGAGTGAACCCTGATCCCAGACACAGCACGTGGTGCCAGGCTTTGGCTGCAGCCTGACCCCAGCTCTCCTCTGCCAGGAAATGGGCAGCAGACAGACCAGACAGGAGCAGTGTCATGTTCACAACATCATTAGGGTTGGAATGGATCCCTGGAGATCATCTAGTACAACCCCCATGACAAGGCAGGGTCACCTTAAGCAGGTGACACAGGAACACATCCACGTGGGTTTTGAGTGTCTCCAGAGAGGGAGACTCCATGAACTCCTTGGGCAGCCTGTTCCAGTGCTGCGCCATCCTCAGTGTAAAGACGTTCTTCCTCATGTTGAAGTGAAACGTCTTGTGTTTTAGTTTATGGCCACTGCTCCTCATCCTGTTGCTGGGCACCACTGAAAAGAGTCGGGCACCATCCTCATGGCACCCACCTTTGCATTAATGAGATTCCCTCTCAATTTTTCTTTCTCCAGACTAAACAGGCCCAGCTCCCCTGTCTCTCCTCAGAAGAGAGATGCTCCAGACCTCTCCTCATCTTTGTGGCCCTCCGCTGGAACCTCTCCAGTAGCTCCTTGTCGTTCTGAGGAGCCCAGACTCAGCACAAGTACTCCAGACTCCGGGTTGGGGCAGCCTCTGTCCTGTCCCTTCTTCCTACAGTCGGCATAGCCCATACCCTGGTGCTTCTGCGGCAGCCCGGGCCCTGGCAGAGGGACCGGGGGCTGCCCATTCCCTGCGCTCCGAGCCGGGCCCAGGCCCGGTGCCGGTCCCGCTGTCGCTCCAGGGCACGGCTCGGCTCCTCCGCTGGGTCCCCGGAGGCCTCAGCTCCCCCGCGCCGCTGCCCCAAGCGCCGCCGGGACCGCACGCCCGGGCGGGGAGCCCCGCGCCCGCCGCCCCCCGGAGCCCTTCCCCGCACCTGTAGTTGTAGCCGCTGAAGCGCTGGCTCTCCCGCAGCAGGGCGCGGTACAGCCGCANGGCTCGGCCGTGCGGCTGTGAAGGGCCCGAGGGCGGGGAGGGAAGGCCCGAGCGACAGGGAAAGCGAAACCAGCGCTCAGATGCGCTGGTCGGCGAGGGTGGTGTGCGCGCCCCGTACTTGGTGTGTCACACGGGGAGGTGGATGCTGGCGAGGGGAGATGGATATCGGGGCTGGGAAGGAGCAACAAGTGATGTGTGCAGGGGATTGCCTCGGAATCGCGATATACATTTGCAGTCAGTGTTCCTGTGCTGGAGAGAGTCCAGCAGAGGCCACAGAGATGATCCGGGGTCTGGAGCATCTGTCTTCATGAGCAGGGAGTGTAGGAATTGGGCCTATTTAATTTGGAGAACAGAGGACTGAGAGAGGAATCTCATTAATGCATATAAATATCTCAAAGGTGGATTACAAGACGTTTTTGCCAGACTCTTCAGTGATGCCCAGCAAAAGGATGAGGAGCAGTGACCATAAACTAGAACACAGGTTTAACCTCAATGTGAGGAACAACTTTACATTGCGGATGGCAGAACACTGGAACATGCTGCCCCGGGAGTTTGTGGAATCTCCCTCTCTAGAAACATTGAAAACCCACCTGGATACATTCCAGTGTCACCTGCTCAAGGTGACCCTGCCTTGTCACGGGGATTGTACTAGATGATCTTCAGAGGTCCCTTCCAACCCAAACATTCTGTGATTCTCTGAAATCGCTACAGACATTTGCAGTCAGTGTTCATCTGTGCTAGTGTATCAGGGCCCACTGTCTTATAGTGGTGTTTGAGTTGTTCCTCTCTCAATTACTGGTTTTAAGATTAATTATGTTCTTTAAACCACACATCAAGCATCCTCCTTTGCTGAAAGTTTTGCCACTGCAGAATAAACTTAACATTGTAACTTACAGGTATTATGCCGCAGCTGGATTTAATACTGATTTTTGAATTTTAGGAGCAATACAATTTATTTAGAATCATAGAACCATCCAGGTTGGAAGAAACATTTAGTCTCCAGTCCAACTGTTCACCCAACACTGCCACTGTAACCCCTAAACCACCACATCCGGGTGCCTCTTAAACACCTCCAGGCATGGTGACTCCACCACCTCCCTGGGCAACCTATTCCAATCCCTGACCACCCTAACAGTGAAAAGATTTTTTTTCTAACATCTAATGTGAATTTCCCCTGTCTCAGTTTAAGGCCATTTCCTCAGGTCCTCTCACTGCAGGCATGACAGAAGAGATCAGTCCCCCTTGACTAGAACCTCCTTTCAGGTATCATGACATGGTTCCTAATTCCTTCACAGTTCGTTTTTTATGTAGTAGAGGTTTAAAACAACTATCATCTAGATAGTCTACATGTCTGGCAAAAGTGCTTCAATTGCTGCTTCAAATTTAACTCATATTTTATTGCATATGCATTTGAGTATTATTGTCAGTTGTACAACTGATGCAATTTACAGTTTGTTGCAAAGAACTAAAATAGTTCTGTGCTTTTGGATGTAATTAGTATAGACATGAATTTATTTCAAATTTACCTTTACAGGTATGCTGTGTTTTAGCAGCCCTTTTAGGATTCTGGAAACGGAGATTTTCTGTACATAGAAAATTTCCTGTATATTCTCGTTTTCAAAGCCAAAACTAGAAATGTTACAGGAAATGTAGGAAAACATATGCAGCTGCAGTACTGGGATAAGCCTCGTGCTTCTGAGGCCTTCCCTTGTAACTTATGAACCAGTGTGTTTTGGGTTAGGTCTTGGCCTTCAGGATACCCACATGGACCAAGCATGCCCTTCATTTCCTAGATGGACCAACCAAACTCTCCTTGTAGCCCAAGCCATGTTGTTGATGCAGATTGCCACGCCAGAAGCAGAGCCCATCTGGGGTGCTGGTGCTCCCCATCTTTGCAGCTGTTGGTGGCTGGGCTGCTCTGCTACATGTTATAGCAGAGGTCTGGCTTTGTGCCTACAGACTTATCGTCTTCCCTGAAAGCAGCAGTGGCCACCCTGCCCTTTGTTATGATGGTGGGCTTCAGATAGCTTAAAAGGGTATGGTTCTCTCATGCACAGAGCAAAACTTAGGTTTGAGAGTTTAGCAAAGTCATGTGACGTCTGTCTGTGGATGAGTGTGGCAATTGTTCTATCTAATTTTACAGCAGCCCTACGTTATTGTTGGAAATAAAGATTTCATGTTACAATCCTTCACTCAAAAAGATGAGGGAGTAATTGGGACAAGAGCATTAAGCAATTTTTGTTTACAAGAACGCTCTTGGTTTAACATTTGAAAATAATTATAAATTAATAAATTAAAAAGTAACTTTGAAATAACCTCAGATGCTAATCCTTTTCCTGAAACTCCCTGACAGTTTTTGTGAGTTTTATTTTTTTAACTTTTCTTTTGGTAACCATGTTTTTCTCTTGAAAAAGCCTAGAAACCCCCTATGTTTAAATAAGCAGTGAGCACATACCATGCATGATCAAATGCAACGTAAATCTCTCAAAGGAGAAATGTCTCTCCTCTTGTCTCCCTTTTCTAGCTTAATCTTTAATGCACTCACAAGGAGGGAAGATCAACTTTTGACAGAAACTTGTCACTTTTGTGCAGTTGGGTTGGCACAGTTAACTGGATATATTAATTATTTTCTTATGCATTTGTTACTGTGTTTTCTTGGAAGCAATGGGTTATGGTCCCAGAAGTCATGTCATTCTGTGGGAAGGGGACATTGCTGTGACTGGGATGCACGTGTTTCTGCTGGCCTTTGTTTATGTGCATCACTGCAACCCTGCAGGGAATGGAAAGGACAGACTCGGCCCCAGTGACCGCTGTGTGTCCTGTGACACTGGAGCCTGGGTGTGGGGAAGCACTAATAACCACTTCATTTGCTATCTCCTCAGTCCTGAGGGGAAAGCTACACCTGGATTTAGGGTTGGTGGGTGTTCGTTTGTACAGAAGTCTTTGCTTTCAGCCTTTGGTCTGGGAAGGAAGGTGCCATGTGCCTTGCCTTTCTGCATCTCTTGGGATAAAGAAGCTCTTTGAGAGGATACAATAGTATCAGCACCTGGAATATTTAAGTATGTAGTTGCTAAAAGAGGTGAAGGCAGGGAAGGAATTTGGATGAAATACCTGCAGGGGCCGTGGACTGGTGTGAAAAGAAACAGCCGTTCTATTCTCTGGAACATATTCTGTGTCTTGTTGCCTGTTGCCCAATTGTTCCTTGTGGTGCACTATTTCAGCTTTATGACATGGCACTGAACACTTTCAGAGAGCAAGTGCTTTCCTGGTGTGCTGCTCTTGGTTTTCATTGTTTTTCTTTGGGGGTCAGGACAATAATTGATTGTTGTGATATTATAATCTCTTCTAATAATTGTTTTTCATTCTATGAAAACATGCTAATTTTTCTGTGCTGCAGTGGTGTGGTGTCTTTTTTCCTTCCTTCTCTAAGTTCTCGGTTGATAGGGTTGTGCACAGTGAGATCCTACACCGTGTAGAGTAGGACCTTTAAAAGAAGGATTATAAATCACAAGAATGTTGGGATTTCAGTGACAAATGTAACAAACTATAATTTAACTGTTCCATATGGTGAATAAGATTTCCACAGTATCAACAGGAGGCCTTGACTGACTGCTATTTTAAATAAATTGTATTTATTTGGTTGCCCCATAGAAAAGAACATTTTTATTTAGGAGGAGAAACTTCCATATTTCAAATTCAGCTATACTCCTAAATTCTTTGTGCCTTTAAAAAATTTCTACCTGGAAGTTCAGAGGGAAGGAAAAATTGTGACAAAACTCTTATCTTGGTCAGCTTTTTGTGAGTTACCCCGTCTATTTCCAAACTGAATTTCAGAATGTTGTGTATTGTTTAAAGTAAGATCATAAGAATATTAATAGTAGGAAAACCAAGATGCAACCGGGAGTGAATTTCCTGTTGTAATACTTGGTCTTTTAAGGGAGTACCTGTCTTACCACTGCTCCTAAACCTTTGTTCATGATCTCTTGTGCTGCAGACATAGAACTAAAAGAAACACTGAACTTTGTTTTCCTTGGTGGCCACAGTAGTAACTTTCTAATGTCCTGTGGCCTCTGTGCAGCTGCAGAGGACTTCATGGGCATTGTGTTACCTGACAATTAAGGAGCTGGACAGTTCAGCAATCACAGGATAACTTCTGGATCAATGATATGCAGTGTTAGACACCATATAGATTTTGAAAGGTGTTCTTAGTGGACATAGGTTAGTAAAGTCCTTTGAAACGCTATAGAAGTCCAGAATTAAAAGGATAATTTTGTGTTGCAGTTAAAGGCAAGAGAATAACTAATAGGGGATTAAAATTGCCAGTAATGCTTAAATAGTTCAGCATATAATAGTTGCATCAAATGCAAATGACACTTCTAAACACTTCTAACCTTAATGCTGACGAAGACAAGAACCCAACAAAAAATTAACGTATTTTTGCTGTGTGTTTTTTTTTTTTATACCAAAATCTTGCTCAGAAATCTAATAATGAGAAGCATAAAGGGCAGGATTAATGAAGTGTTCTCATCCATGACCTCGTCAATTCAGAAATGCTTTCTTTGCTGTGCTTTCCAATGCTTTATCAAATTCAGTCTTAAATAACTTCCCTTTCTGTGGGAAAATATATTCTACTTTATATTGTATTGCTGTTAAGAAATGTTTTCTGATGCTCATCCTATGCCACCCTCTTCCCTGAGTTCATCCCACTTTTTCATTTATGCCCCTTTAGAGTCATGCTGTGTAATTCCTCTCCATCCTCTGTGATTTACACTATCATCGTATTTCTCAATAGCTGTCAGCCAGACAGGCTAAATTATGTAGTTATTTTGGTATTTTTTTCTGCCCTCTTTCAGAGGATATTGAAAATTTTAGCTTAGGAAGCAAACTTAGCTGTAAAACAAGGACTGATACTTTGTTTAAGAGCAACTGAGAAGCTCTTTGTAGCTACCTCTGTATATTTTTTGCTGATTTGTGATTTCCAGTTTGGCAGGTTGGTTACAAATGGTACTGCCAATCTTTGTAATTAAAGATTGTGATTGCACCTAGGGTGTTTTGCTAGAGCAAAGTTCTTTCTTCTCCTGAGTTTATTTTTTGTCATATATAAGTGTGTATGTGAGTGTGCAGAAAAACGCCTAAATGCGTGTACAGGCACGCACATGGTCATGCTGTGGTGGTAAAGGTCATGCCCTTCATCTCTGATTCTCCATGTTCCAGCCTTGGGAGCTGGTGCACAGCTAACACAGTGCTGTGAGTTTTTTTCCTGCTTACCCAGTCCCATGTCTCAAGTATGCGAAATCAATGACATCCTGCTGCTTGTGTGCATCCCAGTTCTTCTGCTCCCTGGATTGTAGGCATGGACTTTCTTGTCGGATGACGTTAGGGGCTAGGTCCACTCAAGGACTGCTGCTTAAGTCCTTCCCTGAAAATCCACTTCAGTAGCCTTTTTCTTATAAGTCCTCCTTGTGTGATTATTTGTAGGAAGCAATTCCTAGATCAAAGTATTGGTAGGTGTAGAAGTATCATGTTGCTATAAGGTAGTGTGGATCTGATGTAGAAAATGTGTTATCCAACGTAAAGTAAAAGTAGAAAGTTGTTCTATAATGTGTTGGAAAGGTGTGACCTCTGATAATGGGATATGTGGAAGTAGCTAATATTTTAAATTTTTTTTAGTGAAAGAAAGGCAAAATTGTTGTTTACAATGGATGGATAAATCATGAAGGATTAGGTGGATTGTAAGTAGGCTATCTGTTTAGTTTGTGACTGTGGGATGAAGGGAGGGGCAATAGAATTTTCCACTGGTAACACATTTTCATTTTATGTGGTGCTGTGCATCCATGAATGACTTTTTGTTCTCGTATCTCGACTTTTGATCCAGGAAAGAAAATCAACAGTTTGAATAGGAAGCTGAAGCAAATTGTTTCTGGAGATGAAAGAAGACTATGGAGCAATGCTTTAATTGAAATGAGGAAAACAATATAGCCATATTAGGGATTGTAGTAATGGTGGAGTTTAAGATACTTACTTTTGCATGATCCTTGACATTTCTGATCTTTCATCTTGTGTCACTATTGGTTTTATGTCCTCAGAGCTCTGACAATGAGTGATAGTGCATTAGGGACATGTTCCTATATATATCATGCTTCTGATGCATTTGTAAAATCAGCTGAATTGTAAATACTTCCTTACATGCCTTCACAGTTCTAGATAGAACTTTCTTTTTGTTTTGTTTCTGTTCTTTATATCTGGGGTGACTGTCAAAATCTGTCTTTCAGCCTGAGAAGGAACAAAGCACTGACTAAAGCTAACAGGCAAAAGAAGCAGAGCCGAAGAAAGATTATCTCTGCTTGCAGGTAAATAATTAAAAATAAATTTAGCTTTCTGAATCTGTCTTTGACACCAGCACTGCCAGCCTTTTTAGTTAGTAACAAATTTTCAGTCCCTCTCCATTTTAATTAATAATTAAATTTATTTAATAATTAAGAAAATCTCTCTTCACCAACTACTAAAAACAGGTATGATCACTATCTAAACTTGCTTTCCATATAGAATTAATGCATTTCCTTACTCCTATTACAAAGAAAATTGTGAGACTTGAGACATAAGGATAGGTGTGTAACAATAATAAGAGAGAGAGAGAGGAGAGGTAGAAGATAATAATCTTCTGAAGAAGAAATTCAGAAGGGCAAATTTTATCATCTTTATATTATTGGAGTATGTCCAGATCCTTGAATATAATCCCTTTGAAGTCTGCCTAACTACCTAGGCAGTAAGTTGCTGTTCAGTGTGAGAAGAGGTGGCAGAATTAAGTTCTCCTTAGTTTACACACCAGTTATAATTGATGCGGGATGGGATGGGATAGGATAGGATAGGATAGGATAGGATAGGATAGGATAGGATAGGATAGGATAGGATAGGATAGGATAGGATAGGATAGGATAGGATAGGATAGGATAGGATAGGATAGGATAGGATAGGATAGGATAGGATAGGATAGGATAGGATTGGATGGGATGGGATAGGATAGGATAGGATGGGATGGGATAGGATGGGATAGGATGGGATGGGATGGGATGGGATAGGATGGAATAGGATGGGATGCTCTGGTGAATGGGGAATGAACTCAGGGAGCTCTGGAGAGACAATAGTTAGGACTTTACAAACCCCACCATTAACCTTCCAGTCTCTTATCTACGTGACCCCTTGCAGCATCAGTGAAAGCCAGTGTGTTGTGTCAGTGTCTCCTCATAAAGCTTGTGTCTTCCCTCCAGCTGGGAATGAGTTGATTTAGATAGGGATGCAGACCTATGAAGTTGAGCTGCCAGCTGTCCTATAGGGATGGATTTACATTCTGCCGAAAGGTGGGAAAGAGGAATGAGGGAAGAAACAGTTTGAAATACTGTTCTGGGAATATTTGTGAGAGTTCATGTCTGGAGATGTGAATTAAGTATCTCCTGGTTCTACAATTTCTGTGATTAGCTTTTTCAGGTATGCTTTGTAGTCTGGTATTGGTTTTGACCAAGGTCAGGTTGTGGGCATTGTTGTTGTTGTTTTATTTTGTTTGTTTGCTTGTTTGTTTTAGCCTGGCAGCACACATGCTTTGTGTCCCTTAATTCATTTTTATGCACTTGATTTTAATTATTGTGTAACTTTTTCCTTTTTTGGAAATGATTCCTGGTAAAGTAAGTGTGCTGCATCTAAAACAGAGAAAACAGATAAACAAAGCAAATTATCAGATCGTCACACAGATTTAATAGTACTTTTATTTTTCGTATGTATGTATGATTTCAAAATTGGTTTAACTTTCAAGAAAGTTTTCAAGACCTTCACTGAGAGTGTTCTTACTTTAGAGAGTATTAACATAATTTTTTTCTGTGCTTTCTTGCTTATTTTTACTATAAACATAGCTTTTTTTCAACATTTGTTTTAACTTCGATTTTATTATACTGATTACTTTCAGTGTGAAAATTACATAGTGCATTACACAAGCTCTTCTCCTGGGAAGGTAATATTGCAAAATGGACAGATATAGTATTGTATATGTAAAATTATCACATATTGAGAGGTAATTAAATATTGGCTCTATATAGATCTGTTGAACTTAGAAAAGCTGCTCGCTTTTCATGTTGGCACACTAACTTTGTCAAGTTTCATGAAAGAATGTTGTTCTAAACAGATTGAGAGATGTTGCTTGATAGAGGTTAACTTTTTCTGGTTCCCTTCTGTCCCTCTTCCTCCCTGCTCAGACTGTGGTTCTTATTCCACCCTCCCCTTCCCATTGCAATGTATTTTATTTTTATATTGCCATTTTATCGCTGTTTTGTTGTGGTAGGTTATATTCTTAATGTAGTATTCATTCTACAAACAGAAACTCTGCTGAATAGACTTGAACTAAGTACGTGGGAACACCATATTTGTTCTGGTTACTTTTGTCAGACTTTCTGAGTTGTTATTTAAAGGATTCCTTTGTTAATAAACTTAAGAGATATTGCAGATTCTACCAAATCCTATTTTATCACCTGATTTTAGGAGTTAGTTTGACCCCAGTGTCCCCTGTGGTCTCAGTCCTGACCCTGAGTGGCAGACCCTGCTGGGTCTGTGTTGGGCATGATCTTCCAGCATGAGGCAAATTGTAATTCTGCAGATGGTTTTAAAGAAAAAAACCAAACCAAAACAATTATTATGTTTTAATTTTGATTCTCTCAGTATGTAACAGATGTGGCATTAGCTGAAGATTGTTTTGTCATATGTGACCTTGAGCTATAATAACATCTTACTCTTCATTAATAATAAAAACTTGATTAGTTCATGTTGTTATTTTCTTTACTTCCCTGACCAGCATATCATCTTTCACCTAGTCAGTGTGTATGTCTTGGCTCAGAATGCAAGAGGAGAGCCTTTTTTGTCTCAAGACTGGATGGAGAAATGCTTCTGTGTGTAGTCTTACATATAGATACACTTTTATATATTTGTATATATATACTTCTGTGCCATGGTCTGAGATGTACATTCTGAGCCCTGCCTTTGTTTTCTTTCACCGAGGCTTGTTCTGGAGGGAAGTGGGATTTGCAAGTGTCTGGTGTCACAGAAGGGTTCTCCGACATAATTAAAATATGTGGCTTTCTCAAGGCCTTTCAGACAAAGGTTTTCTTTTGTTCTTTGTGCTGGGCTTTGTCTAGAGTATCATCAACACCAGCAAGCCTTATAGGAGATGTTACCTGGGAACACTACAGATGTTAAAATATGAAGCTGCTTGAGAGACCATTGTCCTAGAGAGCTGTGAGCCATGGACTCAATTATTTCCTATTTTCTAGCATTAATGACAAAGAAAGAAGATGGCAATACTAGTCTTGTTCTTTTTAGTGTAATATTTTGAAACTTTTTTTTAATCTGGTGGTAGGGGGACTGCATGGAGACACAATTTAAATCTGTGTTTTAAATTATGCTTGCCTTGCTTTGCTTGCTACAGAGTATTTTGGAAGTAGTTGTTCTTTAACAAGTTATTGGACATGTCAGCACCTCTGAAATGCTGTAAAGGCAGTCATGTTCAGATGTAATCAAATACAGTGTTACGAGGTAGGTCTGCCTGAATACATATGACTTAATCCTGGCTGTAAACTTTTAACAAAACCAGAGTACAGTTGTATCAGGAAATTGGAACAGGATTGAGCAAATGCATTTTAAAATTTGACTTATATTTATTTGATTAGGCAGAACTTTAAATTGAGGGGGCTTATATTTATCATGAATATTTATCAGCAGCATTGTTTATAATTCAGTGTCAGTTGTTGCAGTTGAAGTATTTTTAAGGAAAAATACTACTTTTTTTATCCTTAGGCTTTAAACATAATGCATTTATTTAGCTGTAGTTACAGAAAATATTTCATAATGTAAGTAGAATATTTGCAAATCAGGTTTTCTGTCTTTTGGTAACCCACATACATTCATAACTGTAGAATATGCAAAATAAAATTTTTAAGCTGGTTAATGGAGGTTGACTAGGCAGTTAATTCTTGTGTGCCTTCTTGGGTATACTTGTCCTTAAAAGAGCAAAATAAGTCTTTCATCTTGCAGCTCAGCAGTGTGATGGATGATTGAAGAGGCAGTCTTCTAAATCCCACAGGTTTGACAGTCCTGTGGGATTTAGAAGAGACATTATCCATTCACCTGTGGTAAATTTTAGTGCTGGAATCAAGGCAATAACAGCAAAATAGTTAAAAAATAAGTATGTACCTAGAGTAAATAAGTTTGCTGAAAAGACCAGGGTAAAGGAAAGCAAACGGAAAATCTTTAGCAGTGTAGTCTTGCTTCATTTTTGTTTTACCTCCTGAAATTTATATTGCTGTGAGACCAACTGTATTGAGACAGATACTGTGATTGTGCGAGACTTGCTAGCAGAGCTGTGTGTATCGTTTGCAAATTTTGCTGTTCATGGGAGTCCAGCATTTTGTGTAGGTTAAATGGATTGGAATGAACTGTGTCATTTAGATACTGATGTGGTGAGTTGTTTTGGTTTTTTTCCTTTTACAACATGCAGGTCAATACTGCACTCTGTGTAGCCTAGCTGCTTTTCCCTATTCTTTGGTTTTATTTTTTTTTCATGCTTTAGTTGTGTTTACAACCCATGTGATTTGGGATCAAATGTAAACAATGATACAGTGTTTCTAAACAAATTTTCTTTGCTGTAATATGGCAAATATTTGCAGTTTTAGCTTAAGACTTTGGGTTGATAGTTCTTGAGACATGAAGTGGTCTTCTGCTTCTAGACCACAGTAACAGTAAGGAAGCACAACAGCCTAAGTCATTAGCATATAAATGGGAGAATAAAAAAAATCTGGTTGTTGATTTCTGTTTCACTCACTCAACAGAAAAAAGCATCAGTGATAGAGAATTGTACAAAAACAGTAAAGGTTTTCACATTATCTACGAAAAAGTGTTGCAGCAAATAGAATTTACTTCTTAGTATGTCCCATTTAACATTTCAGAGATGCTGGGCTCTTATTAAGGAGAATGAGCTGATAGCAGTGTTTTAAAGTATAAGAAAGTATCCTCTCAAGAGCAGTATTAGCACGTGGGTAAATTTATAGGACTCAGTTTTTACTCATCGTACTTTAACTATACGTCTGTTATCCCACAGCTGTGCTGTACTCAGGCAAGGGCTGAGTTTAAGAACCATTTCTTACATGTCTGGACCCAGTAAAAAAAGCCCTGCTAACATTGTTTTTAATTGGATGCCCACAAGTGGCTCTGCAGAAAACTTCTCTGGCAAAGCGAAATGGAAGAAAGGCGGTAAGGATTTCAGTCATCATTTTCTGACATCTCTCTTTACATCTCTTGCGTCTCACACAGGGGTTGAGAGAGAAGCGGCAAGCATACTGGGAGATCATTTCACTTTCCAATTCAGGATTTTAGGGCTCCATGAGAGATGATTTTGTGTTGCATGGGAATAAAATCCTGCAGCTCTGACTACCTGGTCATGAGGTTCCCAGTGGCATGGCAGAGTCGTCCAGCGCTTCTGAGTAGGTACAGCAAAAGATACATGAGGTGTGGTAATAAAAGTTGTAGTAGCACCATTCCCTTTCCATTGGTTTTAGTGTGTTTCTCCAATGTAAAGTAGAAGGAGGTGACGATTAAAAAAAAAGCCTTTTCCAACAAGAAATGCTTGAAATCTGTCTTAGAATAGGAAAGATATAAGGTGGCCAACTAGGCAGCAATGCATACATAAATGTTATTGAAACTACACCAAAACACCATTTTTCGTCTAAGCTTGTGTCCCGGTATAGATGGAATGTGAAGTTTCAGGCATGGACACTATTCTTCCTATTGGAACGACAAGTTCTGTTTTCATTTAACTGACTCTTGATTGCATTTGAGACATTATGCAGTGGCTATTAAAAGTGATGCATATATTAAATTCCCAAATAAAGATTTTAGAGCAATTTCTGCCTGTCTCTGTTTTAAAGGAATGAGAGCCTTTAGGCAGATCTGAAAGGACATCTCCTGAAACCATGACTACAAAGCACCTGGACAGCACTGGGAGATGAGTTTTGAGATGCTAAAATTAAATTATCATTTTTAATACAAACATTTAGAGAAAAAGAGAATGTGAAGAAACATTGCTAATAAGAATTGAAGCAAAGACTATTCAGATAGGTTTCGTAAATGTTATGTCCAGTTTACTGAAGTTGTTTGGCAGTCAAGACATTGCATTTCAGATGTAACTAGAAATAGGTATTTGATCTGAGCACTGATTCTTTATTCTTTTTTTTTTTGCTTTAGATGACATTAATTTGTCTTTCTGTTAGTCTTAGAAAGCCTTATAAATTTGGTGCCCTATTTCCAGTACGTTGGACTGACATTTCACATGCTCAGGTATGGCAATATATTGTTGCAGGGGTGAACAGTGGGACACATAAATAGATTTATAGCAAGGGTAAGCCTGTATATGAAAAAAATAGCTGAAATCTTTTAAAGCTATTGATGTAACAGTAATATTAGTAGTCAGTTTTCCTTCCAAACTTGGAGTAGCCTCTAATACACTTTAATGGAAAAGATTACTTAATTTTATGCAATGTAGTCAACTGTCAAATAATTAATTTAAAATTCAGATCTGAGGGGAAATACAAAATCACAAAATCTGTAGACTTATATGGAGTCCTCTTCACTTTCACACCGTTGGAGTGCTTTTTGATAAAGAAGAAAGAGGATGGAGTAGCAGCTAGATGTCTGGAACTGATCCACATTTCATTGAATTAAACTGAAATCTTTTTCATTAACTTTGATCATCCTTGGATTGAACCCGTATGCGTATGATTTAATTAGTAGTAAGCTCAGGAAATGCTGGGATGTTGGCTTTTCTAGTTCCTTACCTACTGAGATGGTAATTTCATAAACCAGTATATTCGTGTGTCTATGATACGGCAAGTGCAGATTACCCACAAGTGGCTTTCCTAGTGGTGGACCTCCATTTTAAAGAGACATTTTATGCTAAACCTCTTTTTCTTTCTTGCTAATGGTAAGATCAAATCTGATCATCTTTCATTACACATAAAACAGATCTATTTCTGTGTCATTGAAAATATTTTTATGCTGGAAAAGGGAACAAATTGTAACTTTATTCTATGTGTAATTTTGAAATACATTAAAACCCTTTCCCCCCATATGTTAGATTTACATTAAGGGTTAAAAATGCAAATTTTTGATAAGTTGTCTTTGCCTCAGAGTAATAATGAGGTTCTCTAATACCAAATGTTTAATTATCCAATGGAGTATGTTTTTATCATGGGTCACATTGAAGGTGTATCTATTAATGCTGTCATTTTATTTTACTTTAAATTATGTAAAGCAGTGCAGCTTCATGTTGGGATACCTTTACATTTGTTGAAGTTTGAGAAGCAACCAGAGAAAACTCCTCTGCTAAGGACAAGTTTGTAGGCAAAGCTGTTGGACAGTCACAGTTCAGAATGGCTGAATTTCTCATCTGAATAATTTGAAATATTTTTACCCTGAACCAGATTTCTATCACCTTATTCCTTCCTTTATTGTTTGTTTGCTTTGGCAGACCCTGTTGTGAGTCGGAATGATTTACAGTCTAAAAATTTATGAAAGCTACCAGTTTCTTATGTATTAGTAGCATAAATAGCAATAGGAGGTATAAAAATCAAGGGAGAAAGGCCTGTAAGCTAGCACCACACTTCCTCAATTTAGCAGTTGTGTAACTAGCCATAAATCTGTCACTTGGGTTTGCTTATACTTTTGGTAGTTTGCACCCAGTTTTCAGCACAATAAATAAGAACTCGCTAAGGTGTCTGTTACATACCTGTCAACGAAAATGAACCTTAAAAAATTAGGTCTGTGTCAAAAAATATAAAAGGAGCCTTGATTTCCTTTTCTCAAGGGCATTTAAGAGTTACTGAAGCAACATTAAATACTATACCTACAAGATGCTGAGGTTATAGGTGGTATTTTTTCTACTACTTTACATGAAAATGTTTTGTAGCAACTTCAACATAACACAGAATACAGGCACCTTTTGAGGCAGAAATTACCTTCTCAAATAAACATGACATATGCTTAGGCCATGCTGATGTGTTATTGTGTATCATCTAAAATGGTCTTGGATGTATTACAAAATTATTTGTATGCTTGAGGGAGTGATCCAGGCAACAGAAGAGGAATTAAGTAGGTGATCTAAGTATTTATTTGTTTTATGTGTTTCTAGCTGCTGATTGATGAGCTTATATTGCTACTTCTGTATTTGCAATTGAGAAGGGATGTTGGTAAGCAAATGATTTTTCTCACTTGCCTTTGTTTATCTAAAAATTAGTAACTCCTTTTAGGAGAATAATATTTTTAAGGTCCAAATCTGACAAACAGGTGAATGAAAATGTGTACATGGTCTACTTTTTTGATGTCAAAAAACATTAAAAGCAGAAAAATATTGTTTAATATATTACTTACTGTATTGTGAAGTAAGAGATCCTATCTTGCTTGTTATATATTTTGAGACAGCATAGTTAAAAAAATCAAGGTATTGTACTTATTGGGAAGACTTTTCTTACTCTGTCTCAAACCTTTTGTTTGATGACTGCTACAAGAATTTCTAGGGCATGACTAAAAACCAGTTGTCTGACCTCTACTGATTAGGAATTGGGATTAGGTTTCTTGTGCTTGAATATGTCACTTCATCAACTTCTCTGGCTCTGAAATAGCTTGTTGTTTCTGTGTGTTTTTCTGTGTGTAATGTTTTCTGTGTGTTTTTACTGTTTCAAAAAAACCATTGTCATTGCTGTCACACCTCGCAATACTTTTGAAAAAGCAGACCCTTAAAAAGCAATGGCTCTCTGTCTTCTGCCCAGGATCACCAGTATTGGAATGTGCAGTTTGTGTTGCACAGGCCCCCGCGCACGTATGGTTTGTCTCTACCAAGTCTCTCCAGCAATCCCTGCTCATCTACGGTGAAATGCAGTGGCAGCTTGTTTCAGATTTCTGGTTGTTAATCAGTCTGTTCACACTGAAATGTGTTGCAGGCCGCTGAAAGCAGGGAGTATCCTGGATGAAAGATACGAAAGAGTGAAGTGGCTGTGCGTAAGTGTAACCTGCCCCCAGAGTGGCAGATTGCTTTAGCATTGACCTTTATCAGTGAGAATAGACTAAAGCTGTATCATTTTTGAGAACAAGAGTGCTGCTTCCACTTAAGCTGTTGCTGGGTACTATGTTTCGCCATCACTTTTTGAAGAGACTGGTAGGTTGAGTTCAATACTTGTTCTTAAAAATTCCAAGTTTATAGCGTAAAGGCCTAAGGAAATTATGTCTGCAAGATGGTATTTGTGCATCTGCAGTAAGCCCTCTTTTTTCCACTTGAGTTAAATTTCATGCAGAATGTCTGGGTCACCAGAGACAGCAAGGTACTGGTGGTGTGTGAGAATAAAGGGCTTAGTGAAGGAGAGATACCCTATTAAATCCTCAGTCAAAGCAGAGGTAGCAGGATGAATTTGTCCTTTACCACTGAATCTGCAAACTAACTTTGCCTCCA
>VYZT01061507.1:0-53401 GCA_013400735.1 Pomatostomus ruficeps
TCCCTCCCAACCCAAAGCATTCCCTGGGTGTCTGATCCTGGGAAAGCCAGGACAGAGCGATTCCCCAGCCCTGACCTACCCAGGCTCTGCAGCGAGGCCTCAGTGTACGGAGCCCCGTGGAAGCACAGGGAGGGCTCCAGTCCAGCAGCCGCAGGGGGGACGCTGTGCCCACTGTCAGGGCCCGGCTTTGCCAGCTCTTCCATCAGCCCTGTGCTCAGAACAGCAGGAAACGTGAGGAACACACAGCCCTGTTCAGCCTGACATGGAAACTCTCTGCTAGCAAATGTCCCGGTCACTGGCCACAGCTCCCTTACAGCCTGAGCTGATCCCAGACCCCAAATGCAGCTGAACCATCCCCTGTCCCCCAAATCACATGGACCACTGAAAAAGGGGCAAGGAGCTGTTGAAAACTGAGGCTGGCCCACAGCTTTCTCTGGCTTTTTCAGCAGCATGCCATTGTTTCTATCCTCTTCTAACTCCTGCTGGCAACTGAAACATGGAACGAGAGCACAGATGCTTCCACAGAGCTCCTGAATGAGAATAAGTATCTTAAATAAGGTGGTGTCCACTAGGGAGAGTCCCAAAGCTCTCATGTGGAAGCCCTCAGGATGTCTCACACGTCCAGGCATGAGGCCAAAGTCCTGCATCCTTACAGGGCCCTCGTGGGCGCAGAGGTGTTGCGGGGGTGACAGCCCTGAACAGAGACATCATGTTCTGCTCCTGTGGTTTCCGGCCTGGAAAATATCCCATTCCACGCCACTTTTACAGACACTAAGTGCTTAAAGCCAGCCATCTCTCAGCTCCCATTGTCCCTCCAAAGAGCTGGGCTGTGCACAGGCAGTGCATTAAGGTGTTGCATACAGTCCATTTCCACAACAATTAGTTCAGCCTTCTGTAATAATATTTCAGGCCACAGTTTTAAAGGCTTGTTATTTTTTAAATTACTTTGTACACATTTGATTGCTTCCTACCATATAAGCCTGTCAAAAATTCACTGTAGTGGAGCATGGGAAATGGATTATTGGTGCTAGAGGCTGATAGCAAAACTTGGATGTCAAATGTGCCACTGACAATCACCTGCTTCTCAACATTCAGAAGGCGTGAGGCACCAAAAATGGGCCATCACTGTCACAGCAGTATTGCCTGTTGTTTATTCAAACCCAGGGAATGGCAGAAAATAAAGCTCGGACAAAAATGTCTCGTGTTTGAACCTCAGGACAGAGATCCTTACCCATCTATTCATCTGCCCTACTTCAGGAATAACTGTTGAATTTTATTTTGCTTTGAAAATTGAACAGTGTTCAAGACCTTGAAGGGGCAACTGCTTTTCATGTGGATTACAAATGCCAAACTTCTTAGTGAGGTATTTACCCTACTCCAATCTTAGTGCTGTTCTTCACTTCCCAGAGGCCAGACCAAACCTTGTGTGGAAAGAATATCAGCTTCCCTTCTCCAGGGCTCTGGGATATGGACTAAGGTGTCTTTTTGAATCAGCTGTGAAGTACAGAGCTGATGAAAATAGCACAGAACACAGGCAAAGAGGCATTTGCAAAATCTGTCACAAACAGAGGGGAAAACCCTGAATTCTCTACCATGAGGGAGAATATTTTACCTTTCCAGACTACCCTGTGTTCCAGCCCCACCTCTCTCTTTCTAGTGGAAATTTCCCCACGTGAAACATGAACACAAAATGTGAACACAAAACATCATCTGTGGCACTGAGGGAAGCAGCAAAAACTGCACTTTTTAATGAGCAACTTTCCTTGGGTGCAGAGGCAGCAGGTGACACGGGGCTGTAATTACTGTGCCATGATTAGTCCTCTCGGTCTGCACATGTTTTCAGAATATCCTGTGATAGTCTCAGGAGAAAAAGCCCAAGACTATTTGAATTGTCATTGTTCCCCCCCACCACCAGACCTCTAAATGTTCTTTCCTATTGTGGACAGATTAAAGGAAGCAATTGGGCTGTGTCCATCATGGGCTATTTGGGATGGTGTTGAGGGAAGGGTCAGCCACAGTGACCCCTGCTTGGGAAGAGCCAAGCAGGGCAGGATTTCTGTTCCCTCCTGACCACTGTGGTTGCATCTGATCTTCCCCACTTGAGATCGATGTCAACTGATCCTTAAGAAAACAGTAACTCAATTAAGAAGATTAAAGGCAGCAACTTGGCTGCTTTTTGGCAGTCCCTACATACAAAATTAGTTCCCTTTGGGATGTTTGGAGGTCACAAGGATGCAGGACTCAAAGCTGAGGTTGATAGGATCAGGTGCTGCCCTCAGGCTCAGTGGTGCTGCTGTATTTTGGCTACCCTACTTCTCTGGGCAAAAAGTTTCTGAGAGGAGGTGACTGAGGCCATAAAATCACAGCAAGTCCTGAGCTGGGAGGGACCCATAAGGATCTCTGAAATCCAGCTGCTGGCCCTGAACAGGACAGCCCCAACAACACCTCCACGTGCCGGGTGTGAGATGCCAAAGTCAGGCCAGGCTTGGAAGTGTCCAGGTTCAAGGCTCACAAATCCAAACAGGAGGTTACAACTTCACACAAAGGAAAAACATTTCCCATAATGATGGAACAAAGGCCTGGGGAGGCAGGAAAATCTCTGTCCTTGAAGATTTTCAAGACCTGACTGAAAAAAAGCCCTGAGCATCCTGATGGAATTCATTGCTGAGCAGGATGTTGGATGAGAGACCTTCTGAGGCCCCTTCCATGAGGAACTACTCGGTGATTCTAAGTTCAAGAGGACTCCAGAGCTAAAGATCAAACAAGCGGCAAAGATCAGGCAGCTCTGTTTGATGTGCAGTAGTGACTGATTCACATGCTGGTCTGGAGATTCCTACACAGCAACATGAGCAGGCCTTGATATTCCCAATAAATATTCCCTGCACTGTACGGCTGTGGTTGGACTGCTAATGTGCACCTCACACACACTGAAATGCAACCCCTCCTTCCCAGGCTGCTGGGCAGGGCAGGCATTACCTGTCACCAAGGCAGGGATGTGATGTCTGGCGTTTTCCCGCCTCAGCAACAACACCAGGCAGTGCCTGCGGGGTCCATCAGGGATTTCTCCTGCAGGACCATCAGGTGGGCTTGAACTCGTGCCAGGGCAAAAGACAGCAATCTGAAATAATGAGGGGCAGATTAGACCGCTAAATCCTGATGTAATTACTGCAGGGCTCAAGCAAATAGATAAATTACAATGGCTTGACAAGACACAGCTCCCCACTGAGCCACAGGAACTCCAATATCTGGGTGTTCTGCGTCATCTTCTCCTGAGACAGAGAAACTTAATTTAAACTCAGGGAAGAGGCTTAACACAAAAACATTCTGCCCTGGGGCTGGGTTGGGCTAAAACCACAGCAGCTGTAACTCAGCTGATATGTGGTACCATCCTAAGTCACTCAAAGATTATCCGGAGTCCCAAATGAAGGGATAATTTTCAGAAATTTTTGCTCCAAACAGCACATTGGATCAATGGTTGCTGCTGTTAACTCCATAATGGTCACTTAGCAGCATGCTCCAAATATCTGGCTATTTGGGCTGGAGTATTCCAAAAATAGGTTGTATTCATTCTACAAAAATCTTATGGGCAAGGACATTGCTATTCCTTAGGTTTGATCACAGAACAAGCAGAAAAGTGGGGATTTGTAGAGTTTGATTTGCAAAATTATGCATTTCCTGACTGACATAGCAAAGAACCCTCATTGTGAGAATTTGAAGCGAGGGGGTCCACTCCTTTGTGAGAGAAGGTGTCATATGATTCCTGTGGGATTTATAAATGCAACAAGTGCAGCACTGGACTTCTTGCATATGTTAAGTCTGACTGCAATCTTGCATTGGTGATTATTGCTGTTTCCGTAGGCTGCCTTGTCAAAATGCCAAGTGCACTTTACCTCAAACCTATCACCATGTTAGACAGAGCTTCAAAGAAAAAAAGAGTTATTTTTGTAAGCTCTTTTTGAAACCCATCTGGAATGCACTGAAGTAGGGGACTTCATGCTGAAAGGCCCAGAGGGACTGTGAAGTACATCACCAAACATCAGGCTGTTAGTGAGGAGCCTTCTCCTGAACCACATTTGCAGATCAGAGAGTGGTATTTTGGTTCATGGGGCTACTGCCTGCTCTTGGTTATTCTGACATCAATAGCAAAATTCACATTTGTTTTGGTAGGAGTAGGGTGATGAATTTACACTCCTGTTCTCCATGAGAGGCCAAGGCTTTGAGGGATTTTCCTATTAGAGAAAAAGCCAGCACTGAACGCAGCCAGAGCACCACTCACAAAAACACAGAGAGCGGGAAAGGAGAGAATGGGTGTCCTCGAGCACTTACTGGAGGAGTGCTGGCAGGGTTAGCTGCAGAACAGGGGTAACCCCGGGCACAAAGGGCACAGTACCTGCCCTGCTGTCATGCCCAGCACAAGGGCTTGCTGTGCTGAGAGCTGGAGCTGGCGGAGTCCTTGCAGCACAAAGCCCCGGCGAGCACAGGCCGACAGCACAGCCCCGTAAGCACGTGGAGGTACCACAGGTGACACCAGCAGAATGATGTCCCCTGGATCAAAGAAAGGGCGAGAAAAACAGTGTATTATTGTCACAGGAGCTGTGGTATCAATGCAAGGCAGCTCTCACAGCGGCTGCCTCCACCCTGAAGCCAAGAGCGGTGCCCCTCCCAAGCAGCGACCCTGTGCTTTATGGTTTGTTTGCTGCATCCGGCTCGTCATGACTGCAATCCAAGGCCAGACTAGAGTGGGAAATCTTATGGCATCATCAGTAATATCTTTATGAATCATCAAATGAGATGAGCAGTGCGTGTCTCCGGGCCTGGGAGCCGCTCACACACTGTGAGCAGCGCTGGCCGGGCTGTGGGAGCTGTCCCAGTGCAGACCCCAGCACTCAGGGCAGGACTGAGGCCTTGTGAGCCTGACCACACTGAATAACCAAACAGGGCAACAAGAACTCCTTGTTCTTGATCAATTTGCCCACTCCAAAGAGCAGGAAGCAGCTCTGGCCACTCCTCTCTGCTCTCACTCCTCCCTGCTCTCACTCCTTCCTGCAGTTACTGGTGGTCTCAGCCTGCAGCTGCTTCTGCAATCCTGCCCAGCACCACCTCCTGCTTCCTCTTGTCCCTCCTTTATTCCTGCCTTTAACCTCCATCCCAGACCTGTACTGTGGCACAAGCTCCTGAAGCTCTGGACCACCTGTGATCTCTCCTTTGGTTTGGTACCAGCTGGGGCCCCCCAGGTTCCTCAGACATCACAGTAACGGTACCAGCCTGCCCCGTCCTACCTGGTCCTCTTCCACCAGGTCTGGCTGCTCAAGCTCTCCTTGAATCCCTCATCCCAGTACACAGCGTTGTAGACACAACTGGAATTCACCTCGGGTTAGAACCTTAGGTTTTTAAACTCCTGTTTTCCAGTTGAATCCCAGGCCCACTGCCAACCTTGAGCAAGCTCAGGAGAAAGAGCCTCCAAGACCTCCTGAGCAGCCCAAGCCACATCTTAAGCACTATGAGACAAGCTCAAGATTTTTCCCTGAAGCCTCTGATCTACCTGAAGTCTCTGTTTGTACCATGGCCTCCGTTATTACGCTTTCTTAGTCCTAACACAGCTTTTTTTATCCCTCACAATGCATATTCAGATCTCCATAAGCTGCCAAGAGTGAGCTCTGAAAACAAATCCTCAGTACCACTTCTACACGGGTTTCCTCTACACTGCCCCTTTAATTTCTCTTAGCTTTAACAAACTGATTTAATGAGATTGGAGGATTTTTCTCTGTGTCCCAATTGATTTTGAGGGCAGGACAGTGAATATTTCTTTTGATTCTAGACTCTGTGATATGGGTATCTGTCCTTACAAGGCTCAGCCTAGTTGTTCAAAGCAACAGCACTAAGACAAGGGAAACCTTGTGTTTATCACCAAGGATGGGACAGGCAGGGTGGTTCTTTGCCTAAAATCTCTGTTTGCCTTTATGGCTTTAACACTGGCTTTTAGCCATATCCATGATATGGGAACTGTCAAAATCTCAGATTGTTGGTGGGAGGATTTTGGCTCCTCTCCAGTTGTGATAACACTTTAAAAAAACCCTTTTTGCAAACACATATCCCAAATCAACAAGAATATCTGCTTGGGTCACTAAAACTCTGATGTCTGAGAAGTGGGGCAGGTCTGCCTAGCACTGCTCTGTGTGGGTAAATATTCCTGTCTCCAAGAGGAGCTGCTGGGGACCACAGGAAAGGAGTCAGTGAATGATTCTTTTCCTGAAAACCCCAAGGGTGTCTGCTCCCAGACCAGAGTTTCAGCTCCTCTTGCCAGAGGAAAGAGGAGCAAAGCTTGACAGTGACTTCTGAGCCTCAGTACAGATGGAACGTGGTGTGGTGGAACTCAGCAGCCCACAACAAATGTGAATCATTAATGGCCATAAAAGGAAGGGGAGGCAGCAAATGTGACTCATTCCATCAGTAGCCACCAGCTGCCATCAATCCCAATCCCAAATAACAGAGCCAAGGGCTGGCAGCCAAACTACCTGAGTTAACATGTGCCAAAATATGAAAAACTGACTCAAAATTGGTTTTTTCCTTTCTCCCTTTGCTATTTTCCTTCCCCGCTTCCACTCTTTTTCATCTTTTTGGCTTCCACCCTTCTGTCACGGATTCTTTCACTTGGCAATGTAATTCCTCCTGCCTTCTTTCTCTGTCACTACAATCCTGATTTCCTTCTGCCATCTCCTCCCTGACAGCTGCTGAACTTCTGCTCCCCTCAGGCTTCATTCCTGTGAAACCACAGGAAACTGGGGCACCACAAACCAGCCAAGAGCTCCAGAAGCATTGCCCCCAAATCCCCTGCACCCCAGATCTGCTGTGCCAGGCCCACTCCAGGGGATGTTGGCCTTTACAGCAGGACCCCAGCACCTTTTAGCCAGGCAAAGCCTTGGCAGGTGTCCCTTGGGCACAGTTTCTGCTGGTTAGGTCCAAATTCAGGAGCTCAACACTGCTCCTACAAAGGGAAAATGGGGATTTGAGTGGAACCAGGTGAAAACCCATTGATATGAGTCCAATAAAGTGCTCTCCTTTCTGACTGTGTGGTCAGTCTTGCCCTAAATGAAGCCTTAACCATCTAATTCCCCTGACTGCAATATTCAGTCTTCAGCAGGAGAGGCAGATGATCTCTGATCAATAAACAAACTGGTTAAGGACTCTGCTAGGTCTTCACGTGACTGTTTCTTTGATGAACAGGCCCCTCTGTGCAGAGATTTCCTGTGCAGTGTTTTTTTATTTCTTTTTTCCCCCTTCAGTGACATCTTAGAAGCCCCCAGGACTCCAGCAGCTGCTCCCCTGAGAAGGGTGAGGTGGTGCCACTCCTCTGCTGCTTCATTTCAGGCAATGGTGTCCCACTAGAAATTCATTCCTGGCTCCAGAACTGGCCATGTCACAGCCCTGAGCAACCCAGGGAGGCAGAACTGCCTTAGCTGGGCTGGTGTAAGTTGATGTGTTCAGTAGAGAACCATAAACCCGCAGATTTCACTCCCTAACGCTGACCTTTGGTAGTTGAGACAAGCATGGCTGGAGGTCGAGGCAGCATCAAGCCTTGGAGACCAACCTTTTCTTCATCTGCTCCTGCCCCAGTTGATGAAGGACTCTGAGAGCTGCAGCAAAACGATAAACATTAAATGAAAAATATTAAAAGGTTCTGACTCAAACCTACTTTCTGTGACAAATCCAAGGCCACAGAAGCTTCTCTGGTAAAACTGCTTTACCAGAAAAGCCATTTCAATCCCTTGTCCGTGACATGAGCTGCATCAAGGTCTCTCTGGCTGAACATCTTTTCATATTACTCCCCCTGAGGCTCTCTGTGTTCAATTAAAAGTAGCTAATGCAAAGTAGCCAGCTTGGCAAAGAAATCTGGGAATCAAGAAATATGTCAGGCTGCACTAGCAGAGCTTCTCCCACCCACAGACATATCCTAGTTGCTATTCACTTTGGGTTCTTTAGGCTGAGTTTAACCAGTCTGAAAGGTTCGTGTTAGGCAACAAGCACGATCCAGTCTGGCAGAGATGTTCCTGCCAGTGAAACTTCCACAACATTCCTGCATATCCAAAAGGACCCAATCAGGGCAGGGTGAACAGAAGGTGTGGTTGAAAGCCAGGGGACTGTCTGGGAACAGTTCTGGCTGGGACTGTGAGCTCAGGCTGCTCAGGCAAACCTGCCTCATCCCCTGCCACTGCCACGGAGCTGGCTAGAACACATCCTGCTTGCTCACTCCCAGGAGCCCACAGCATTTGCAAGTCTAATCTGGAAAGGGCAATCTGAGCTGCAGTTTGTATTCCTGTCTCCCAACAGACCAAATTACCAGCATTAGGAGAAAGACAAGTGCATTATTTAGGATGTAGCACTGCTCCGGACTGAGTTGTACCAGAGAAGCAGAATTCATCATCTTTGTAAGAGGAAAAAAGCATCCCTGAAGAGAATAAACAAATAAAGAGACTGAAACTTGGCCAAATTGATTTTTTTTCCATATCTTAAAAATAAAAATTATGAGAGCTGCTGGTAATGGTCAAGCAGAGCTGCACTCTGACACAATCCTCCACAGCAATCTACAGGTTAATTCCACATGGCTGAGCTTTGCCATTCCGCAGACAGCACTGCCAGCACTGCAGAGGATCTCACCTCCAGCCTGCTGCCTCTGACTGTGCCACCCTGCCCTCAGGACCAGGCAGGATCCCAAGAAACCTCTCCAGAACCTGCAGGTGCAGGGCCTTGTCTGAGCTTTCTGCAGCAGAGTTTCTCATGCAGTTCAAGGTTTAGAAGCCACCCTTCATTTTTGCACTTCTCTCATCATCCTCCAAAGAACCTTTTCCTACTGAATCCCTTTATCAGTTGACATGGTGGGACATAGGGCAAAGCCAGAGGTTTCCTAGGAAAGGGTCACTCCCTGGCACACAGCCTTGCAGCTCTTCTTCAGCACCAGGTTTCCAAATCTTGCTGCAAGGGTATGAATTACAGGCCTGGATACCAGGGAACAGGGATGGGAAGCAACTGCAACTGTCCCACGCCTGACACATCTTGGACCTGAGGGAACAGGAGCTGGGGCTGTGCCAGGGCAGGGTCAGGCTGGAGAGCAGGGAAAGGTTTTTCCCCCAGAGGGTGCTGAGCATTGCCCAGGCTCCCCAGGGAATGGGCACAGCCCCACGGCTACCAGAGCTCCAGGACACCACTGCCAGGGATGCCCAGGGTGGGATTGTTGGGGTGTCTGGGCAGGGCCAGAGGTTGGATTGATGATCCCTGTGGGTCCCTTCTGGCTCAGGATATTCCATGATTCTGTGATCTGCTGCAGAAGAGAAAAGGACTTCTGCAGACTGCATAATGGGCTTGGAAACACAAAAGTAGAGGGATTGCTCCCCTGCACTCCTGTGCTCCTTCAGAAGGCTGACACAGAGAGCACCGGGTGCCTGCCCGGCTCACTGCCTGAGGCATGACAGCTCCAAACCATCGGGGCCATCACCTGGAAGTCGGGGGCAGGATTCCAGCAGCTCTCCCTCCGAACCAGAGGCACAGCTCCCTGTGCACCCGGCTGGGCGAGGGCACGGACACAAGAGGCTCCGCTTGGCTCTGGGCTCCAGGAGAGGCACGGGTGATGTCCTGCAGGATACCACGGGCATTGGGCCCTCTCACACCTAATGCCAGCACTGGGGGCACCTTGCCAGGCTCTGAACTGTAGGAGGGAGGCAGCTTTTCTGTGGAAACAAACACATGAGTGAGTAAAACATGAAGCAACCCACCCCAAGGTCATTCATTCCACTCAAGGGCTCTTTGCAGATCTGTCAGAGCCAGACCTCAACAGAGGAACCACCTGGTTTCCTGCCCTGGGGGAGAGATGCTGGCAGCACCTGCACACTTGCACCCCATAGCAAACGTAAGGTTATTCAAGGCAGTCTGTTGAAGAAAGAGCAGTTGGTTGTCTCATGTTTGCTGAGAAAAGTTCCTACAGAGCAGGTGATGCACTGGAAGTGTCCCTGCCTATGGCAGGGGTTAGAACTTGGTGCTCTTGAGGTTCCTTTCCAGCCCAAACAGTGACTCTAAGCCAGCACTTCAAGTTCCTCTTGTTCGTGACCACAAGCACGGCTGGGGGAGTGAAGTACAGACAGGACAAGAACAGGGCCTTGAGGGAAGGGATGTTTTTGAAGGGGATTACAAAGTGGAAATCTGGGGATTTCTTTTCTATATTATTTCCTTCGGCATCAAATATAGATTTTGTACGATGCTGTAAGATCCAGGCAAATATTTGATTTGCCACCTTTAATTTTCTGCCAGGATTTGAACTATGGCTTCCCTTATTTCCTGCAACAACTCTTCCCTGTGACTCTGGCAAACCTTTCTCCAGCATAGCTGGGGCCCAGGAAGTAACCCCAGAAAAAGCAAATTTGCCTCCTTTCCAGTTCTTAATGCAGATGTCAAAAAAAGCAGCAAAGTGTGTGATTTTCTTCCCTTAGGTTTAAAAGCATATTCAAATGTATCATTTCTTGCATAAGAATCAGAATGCAGAACACAAATCTCCAGAGCAGGCAGATAATGGAGCAACTGGCTGTAAATACTTAAAATAATAATTTTAGAGTTATCAAGCTAAGGGTAAAAGCCTAATTTACAAACTTGCCCAGCAGTTCTCAGCTCAAATTAATTGTCTCTTCATACGAAATGTTCTTAAATAATGGTGCATGGTGCAGAGCATTCAAGCAGATCTGCTGTCTGTCAGCTCCTAATGACTGCTGGTTTTATGGTTTTCTTATTCATTTCTGGAGCCCACCTCCATTTCTCCAGCTCTCCCTGGGAATGTGTTCAGCACCCAGACAGCTGCAAGTGCAATCTCATTCCTAAGGCAACCTGCTCCTACTGCTTTCAAATGTAAAAAGGGGGCAAGGAGCCTGGGGAATTGTCTCTGATCAAACTGGCCTTCATTCCCCTGCTGCCAGAGGAGAAGGAAGCCCATTTCTCTCCCTCTCAGCCTGCCTGTGCCTTTCCTAAGAGAAATGGATTGTCTGGGTGAGATGGTGGCACATCTGACCCTTCCAGGAGAATTTCCTGGCTTAAAAGGAAGCACAAGCCACAGGCAGAGGCCATCTCTGAACTCTGCAGCTGAGGGAACACCTGCTGCTCTGGAGTTGTGTTGCAGTAGCAGCCAATAATACTCCATAAGGCTTTAAGACAGGCTTCATCATCTCTGTTTCTCAAATGGGAAAAAATAAAGACTTGAGTGGCACATGCCAATATTTGGCACATTGGTGTCTGACGTGAAAGACTTTGTGATTTGAGTTCAGAGCCCCAAATCATGTTTATTTACCTTACCCCACCTCAGATAGGATTCTATTAAATAATGTGGCATTTTGGTGATGGTTTATCAGGCAGTGCAGTTACAGGACAGGCAAATCAGTACTCCTGAAGTCCCAGGGGCAAAGAGATGGGGGAGTTGTGGAAAAGGGAGGCTGGATTTTCTGCAGCTAAAACCTTCAGGAGTATCAGTGGGAAATAAATGATTATATTTAACTCACATGAGTCTATCCCTGGAGCTCAGGGCACTGAAATGTGGGAAAGCTCACAGCAAAGAAACAACAGGTGAAGTTTGAGACCGAAAATCATATCGAGGGTTAGAAGTTCAGCTCATGGATATTCAACACATAGAGAATATAAAGAAAGAAACAGTCAAAGCCATTCTATCATTTCTTTGAGGGAAAATACAGGAACTGATAAAGCAACCCTCATGCCAATCTGACTCTCCTCACTCCTCAGCTCAGTGCATTTACAGATCTTTGCCTTCCCCAGCACCATGGGGGCTGTGGAGGAGAAGCAGAGCTCACCTGAGCTGGAGAGCAGCAGGGGCAGCCCGGGGTAGAGGAGGCGCAGGCCGCACACGTCCAGCCCCGAGCACAGCAGCAGCTGCAGCATCTGATGGCTCTCCAGGGCACTTCGGAAGAGAGCCTCAAACAGCAGCACCATGGTAACCTGGACAGCCAGAGGAAAACATGGAAAAACGAGGGAAGTGCTTCCAAGTCCATCACAGCCTCCAAGCTGCAGCCCTGCCGCTCACCTGGAGCTCCCAGGCTGGATCTGCACTGCCAGAGCTGCAGAGAGGCCTGGGTTTGGTTTCTATGTGCACTTCCCACAGAAGGCTCTTGGCTTTGAACTAAGTCACAACTATCAATGATAATTGTAATTTAATCTATTTCTGCTGGTATCACTGTGCCTTTTGTCACACAAACGCACTGGTAAAGAACTGCAAGGCCTCTGGGGCAGAGACTACAGTGCATTCCTTCTGCTGTTAGCTTTGGGCAGTACCACTTGCCCATCTTTCTGGATGATTAAATAATAATAGACCAACTGGGTGTGTCTCTATACCTTTAACAGCACCAAAATCAACATCAAAAAAATATCAAAAGGCAAACACATCACTGGTACTGTCCCAAATTTACATTTCAGAGTCTTCTTCATCAGCCTAATCCAATTCAGCCCATCCTGGCATGTAGGAAGATGCTCATCAACACGTTCTGAATGTTTATACCCAGAAGAAAAGCAAATTATTATTATTTTCCCCATCAGAGAAACAAATTGTTTTAAAAAACAAGCGTTTTACGACAGGGAGCTGTGTGGTGCTGTGGATAACAAATTTTCTAGCTGGGGACCAGACAAGCTGATTTTCTGGCCCCAGATTTAGGCATGGTTCTCCTGGATGTTGAGCAGCTCAAGGATTTCCCCAGCTCAAGGTTTATGGCTGCAGCAAACGCCAGATGAATCCATCACCACTGGACACTTGAAATGAAATGCTACTCCCCCATAAAGACATTATGAGGCTTTACCATCATGATAAATGACGATATAAATTTACTCAAATCATATAAAAGTGGTCTAATTAGGAATAAAAGCTCCATTTCTTTATGTTTGTCTAGCTCAAGCTCTCCTGCTATTAACCCAGCACTCATAGCAGCCAGCAAGGAAGAATTTTCCTGTAGCTGCTCTGAGTGTCTGGGTTTGGGTCCAGCTGTGATAACACAGCCATCCAGCCCCGGGGAGCCTCAGGAAGTGCCACTGTCCCCTTTCCTCAGGAGCCTGGCACTTGGCTTTGCTCTTTGTTGAGTTATGCCTGGCCTGGTCTCGGACACCCCAGTTCTGGCCACTGACCGAACCCTGGACTCTCTGCCTTGACCTTGTCACTGGGGACTCCCAGCTGCAGTGCTGTGTCCAGTTCCGGGGCTACCAAAACAAGAAAGATGCTGACCTGTTGGAGCAAGTCCAGAGGAGGCCATGGAGATGCCTCAAGAGCTCTGGAGCCAGGCTGCAAGAGCTGGGGGTGTTCATCTGGAGAAGAGAAGGCTCGAGGGAGACCTCAGAGCCCCTGCCAGGGCCTAAAGGGGCTCCAGGAGAGCTGGAGAGAGACCTGGGACAAGGGATGGAGGGACAGGACAAGACTTCCCACTGCCAGAGGGCAGGGTTAGATGGGATATTGGGAAGGAATTGTTCCCTGGGAAGGTGGGGAGGCCCTGGCACAGGGTGCCCAGAGAAGCTGTGGCTGCCCCTGGATCCCTGGAAGTGTCCAAGGCCAGGTTGGATGGGCCTTGGAGCAACCTGGGACAGTGGAAGGTGTCCCTGCCTGTGGCAGGGGTGGGACTGGATGGGCTTTGAGGTCCCTTCCCACCCAAACCAGTCCGTGGCTCTGTGACTCTGGGCTGACCCCGGTCACTGCTGCTGGCCCTGCCCTGCTCTTCTCAATAACAACTCATTTCACAGGGGTGAGCTCCTGCACATTTTGTGCTCCACTCCTAACCTAGAGCTCACTGAAATCACCTGAACCTTCTCTTCTCCTGAGGTAAAATCAGTAGAATCATCCCCTCCTTGTTCACACAACACACATGGTTACTGAAGGTCAGGCAGTACCAGAACCTTCAGAAATCTCTTAGAACATTTCTGAGCCCAAGTTTAATCAAAGTTGTGCTGTTTACTGGCTTGCAGTCAAGTGGTTTCAGGTTATCAAAATCTTGTCTACTGTTACAGATTTGCACCTGGTTGGTAGCAATTTCCCCAACCCACACATTTCAAAGTTTAATCTTCTGTGGCTCAAAGCAATCAGCACATCAATACTGATGATATAAAATACTCAGCTGATATATTTAGGTCTGAGTGAAAAATACTTCAAGATCAGTATTTGTATCAAACCTCTAGATTGAAATATTCCAGGGCACTTAATTGTCTCTCAGTGTCCCCCCTCAGCCCCAGGTGAGGAAGGAGGGGGTTGTTTGTTGTTCTTTACCTCGGTGTCTGTGTCTCTGCAAGCCTCCATGGCACTGCTGTCAGGGAAGTACTTGTCATCACTCTCAACTGTCTGCCAGTAAAATCCCTTTGGCACTGCAAACACCTTCTCCACTGCCTGAAATGCACAAAGGACAGCTCTCACTTCCATGTTAGCTTGGCCCCTTAAAATAAAGCAGGAGAAGCAGGATCTTATAGCCACAGCGCACACGAGGGCGCAGCTGGTGGATTAAACTCAACCCAATGCTATTAATTTATAGAATTTACATTCTTGCAACTATTCCAGTAGCTCCAGTTAAGTGATACCCCAAGAAAGGGGATCTGCAACTGCTTCCCAGGAGCCTGAGTATTCCTGGGGTCCAGCCCAGGGGCTCCCCTACACGCAGAGCACCCATGGCCATCACGAGGAGCTGCATCCATCAGCTGAGACCTCAATTCCCCACGCCTGTGCTGAGCACTCAGCAGAAAAGGGCTTTGTGAAAGCAATGCTCTAATTAACCAATCAAATGGAAGGGCAGGGAAGGGATTGCATGAACTTCTACATGCCTGTAGCTAAAATAGCACATTTCTCCTGTGCTCATGTCACCACGAGTGACACATATCTGTAAGTCTCGTCGTGCCATCCTCATGGACAGGCAAAACACTGGCATTTAGGTCACAGCTCGACACAAGTGCAGCATTTCCCAGGCTCAGCAGCTTATTTTGTTTCTCATCCATTTTCTGGGCTGCCAAGCAAGCAACTTGTCCAAGTGCAAGTGTGAGGATGTGTCACTCAGGAGAATGTGCAGTGACTGCATGCTCTGTAAGCAAGGCCACAGTCCAGGGACAAAGGCAACTCTTGGAAGTCATGTTTGTCAGGTTCTGGTTTGAACATTCCAGAAATACACATGCATTTAAGCAGAGTTCACAGTGGGTGGCTATCAGTCCAGGGATGAAGAAAAAAAAAAGGGTCACTTTTAAAACACAGGCTCAGGTGTAACTCAAAGAGGCTTCACTACTTTTAAAGGCTCTACTTTGATTTACAGCAGGTGTTAATTTGTCCTCGGCTCATGTGGACTGACCTTTTCAAAAACAGGAAAAGAAATTAATTTTCAACATGGTCTCATCAGGACTTTTATGATGGAGAGGAATGGGGCTAACCCTGCATGGAGAAGCACCCACTCTGCATTATGAGCTCCATAAAATGCTCTTTAATTGTGTAATCACCTGAGAGATGTCGGGTGTGCTGTTTGGCAAATGATAGGCATTGCAGAGCATTCCACAAATGTTTCAAAGTAACAACCAGAAAATGAAATGCATTTGAATATTAAAACCCCTCTGACAACTGCCTTTCCACTTCAGTAACCTTTGTGTTGTCTCCTTCCTCTCTTTCATGTGCTTCATGAGATATTTGCCTGAAAGCAGAACTGGGAATTTCACTTTTCACCCTGTTTCAGTCAAATCAACTGCACCAAACCAAGGGTTTTGGCATCTCCCAGTGGATCTGTCCATTCTGCCCTGCAATCCATCATTCCCCAGCCTCCACTGCTGATATTACACTTGGTTGCTGTGGAAAATATCAGAGGAAAAGTGGATTTAAGGAAACAGATCACCCCCATTTCCAGTGCATGATGCCAGCTCGTATCTGCAACAGTAGCACAGTGCAATGAGCCCAGACAAGCCCAACAAAGTGGGAATGCAGCAAAATCCCAGTTTTCTCTTTCTCCAAGCTGTTCCTTGAACAAACCTCATCTGTGAAGGTTCAAGAAGGAAAAGAAGGGACAAATGTGGTCAAACCAACACCAGCCTCTATTTCTATAAAACCCTTCAGGACAATCATCCAGCTCCAGGACACAGGGTGGAAAATCTGAGGGGAGCACCCTGGTGCCAGCTGCGGATCCAAGGTGAGCCCAGGATGCTGCTCCAAGGCCACAGCAGGGGTGTGGCCACACCTGGGAAGCCAGGCCTGTGGGAATTGTTCCTGTCATCTGTCACAATCTATTTTCCAACAGCCAACCTGAATGGGAGTGCACAAACCAACAGAAAATTGAGCTTGAAAAGTCTTATTTCTCCCAGAAAATCCTTCTCCACATGAACTAGAAAATGGACAGATGGCTGCAGGATAAGAGCCCTGCTTTGTGCAGCCTGGCTAAAAGGTCCCAGTGGACAGCTCCTGACACAGCTTCCTATGCCAGGGCAGGAAAAACAGGGAGAAAGTCACTTTCCCTGTGATGTAGGAGAGAACTGCATGGAGCCAGTGGTCCTAATACTGAGCTGAGCCCTTCTGGACACAAAACAGAGAGGAACCCTCTGCAGGCAGCTGCAGGAGCCCTCTCCTACTGAAATAACTTGGACACCATTTCTGTTTGTGATACTTTTAATGTTCCACAAGAGGGTAGGTGTGAGAATTTTATTGGTTTCACCTCAGGGCTGGTTCCTCTCACTCCTCCAACATCCCAGTAGCTGTAAATCCTTTCACAAACCTGTGGATGCATCAGCCCTGAGTGCTGACCTGTCCCCTGATGGGAGGAGGGGAGAGGAGACTCCCCACACCCTGCAGAATGGTGAAGAGGCAGCTCAGCCTTTGATTCCTACCTGAAAATCCCTGTCCAGTGAGGCTCTGAGCCCTGCAACAACCTCCCATCTCATGGGAAAAGCCTCATCCCAGGGAGGAAGGTTCCCTGCACTCAGCCAGCAGCAGCTGCATAGCCCCAGGGATGCTGTGACTTGCGCTGTGACAGGTTGGAAACCCCAGACTCATGGAACCAGAACCATCCCCGTGTGTGTCCACAGGGCTCCTCGCAGCACTGACATCCTCTCTGTGTACACTGCCACTACCAGGACAAGCAGGGAGCGAGGGCACATCCATAAACTCCTGGGTTTAATTATTCCTTTTGGCCAATTTATCCTTATTCGGTTTGGGCAAAAAATTCCGACGTCTGCCACCTTAAGACACTGGAAAAGACCACTCAGTGCCACGGCTAGGATTGAACACACACCAGTTTTCCCAAAAGCATTCAAAAGAAACCCTGAGTTCCTGCTTTCTTTCAGACAATAATACCCAGATGAAGGCAGACAGTTCCGGGAAGGAAACTCACAGCAGAACAAAAACGTGCTGTAAAATCCTCACCAGAAACAAAATAAGCACATTTCAGAGGAGACTGGAGCTGCAGCAAAGCCATGAATATTTAACTGTCACAGAAATATGACCAAGCCCGTGATCTCCTCTTGGTGCTTACAGTGTTTTCTGTTCCCATCCCTGACAACAAAGGAAGAGCTTTTGCTGTCAGATGATCTGAGAGGGTCTTTTAACTTGCAAGGAGTCTTCCAGGCTGTTCCCAGACCCAGCAGGAAAACAGAAACTGCAGGAAGAATCCCCATGTACTCCACAGTCTCATCTCCTCACACACAAGGTGCTTTCCCAGACAAAGATCTGCTGAGCCATTATCTCTGTGAAACAGCACCAAAGCCCTCGGAGAAGGACGCTGCACTTCCAGTACCTTCAGAGGCAGCTGGAAGCTCTGTGCTGAGGTCACCTCTCCCTGCCAGCCCTGCTGAGAAGCACTTCTCTCCCACTCACGAGGCTCATGTCTGATGTGATTCACCAAATCCTGCCCCTGAATGAGGCAGCCTCACTCCCAAACTCTCTCCTGTCCCTGCTGCCATTCGCAGCAGTGCAGTTTTCCTTGTGGAATCCAGATTAACACAATGTTGAGTGTGTTCCCTGCACATCTTCCCTCTCCACTGTGCATGTTCTCTTCAGATGGACACAGAATTTAGGACTGGAAAATGAAGGCACCACAGGAAGATCCCAGGCAGCAAAAAAATCTGGGCTAGAGAGTGCCACAATGCTCATCAGGCAAGACATGCCATTCTGGTGACTGTATTTCAGGCAGCTGGAAATGGATCTCACTCTCCCTTGTTCCCCCTCTGGATAGGGAAAGGCATATCTTAAACCACAGAAGGAGACAGTAACTCCTAGCCTTTGTGCCCATCAGCACTAATGGCAAAGCACAGTAGCTTGGGATTTCTTTAAAGCTGCTCTTTTCATGAATAATGAGTGATGGACATAATCTAAATGTGAGCTATCAAACTGTAGGAAGAATGAACGCCTGTAATGTTTTATTCCTGTCCAAGCTATGCCTTCATCTTTGTGCCAGCTCTGGCAGTCATCAGTGTAGTCCTTCCTCCTTCTAAAGGTTAGGGGTTTTTTTTATTTACAAATGCCAGTGGCTGCCTGAACTCCTGGCTCCATGAAAATCAATGCCAGACTCCAGCAGGACTCAGCCGCGGCCAGGATGTCACCTTCTGCCTCCTGAAGATACAGCCATGCAGCTATTCTGGGCTGCAGCTATGGATTATTTTCTATAAATGCAAACAGATGAAGTCCCAGGACAAACATTTCTCCCCCGGACAAGCCACATCCACGTGGAATCACAGCCAGATGTGCTCTCACCCAAGCTGTTGGTTGATCAGGCTGCACAGCACCCTCAGGGTGCCAGCCAGGCAAGACCTGACCCTTTTCACCAGCTCAGATAAAGACAAGCCACAGGCAAGGTTTGAAAGCAAAGGCCAGGATGAACCTGCCCTTCTGAATCTCCTGCTTTACAACTTCAGCCTGGGTGTCCCAGAGTCAAGTGCTGGACTCCACGGCACACTGCCATGCTGCGGGACTCACCCTGCCAGGTCTGCTTGGGGTAAGCCACTGGAGGAGCTGTCCTGGGTGTTTTATCCCTCCCTGATGCTCAGTTCAGCTGCACAACAATCAAGTCTTTCAAGCTTTGCAGGAGGGAAGCACAGCCCTGGGCCATGCACTAAATCTGGGAGTTCACAGCAATGGGGGGGATCAGGTCTGGGAGCTGAGCACATTGTGCTGCTCTCCAGGGAGCTCAGGCAACATCCCCACCCTAAAACATGGCCCAGCCTGGGTGCTGCTCACACTGCTCCTCAAGCACGAAATGAGAAAGGACACATGGGGCAATGACCCCAAATAAAACCATAACTGCCACCAGCACAGCCACTGAACCACAGCAAACCCCAGTTCCTGCAGTTTGGGGTGTGTGAAAGGCAATGCCCAGCCAGCCACGGGCCTCGAGAGCTGGGTGAGAAGCTGATGTGGTGATGAGCAGCACAGCAGTTTCCTGAGCACGCCTCCCTCAGCACTAGAATTAAAAGAAGTTACAGCAAAAGACAGTGGAAGATGCTGAAGGCAACTCAGCAGGGCCAAGGCCACGGTGCTTGTCAGTGGAATAATGTCACAGCACTCGGAGTCTGAACTCAGTGAGCTCAGAGTGTTCTCACTGAGCTCATGCTGAAACACACACTACCAAACCTGAAAGATCCTCTGCAAGAGCCTCCCACTCCCTCTTCAGAGGCTGCACACAGAGCTTGGCAAGATCTGCTCTAAATCTGCACCTCAAGTGCACAGAGCAACAAGTGCTGCATCTGGGGCTGCTTCTCCACAGGGATTTAGAATTTCAGCAGCAACGTCCAGCTCCTTGTGTATCCTACATGGTCATTTCAGAATTTGAAATAAAATATGAAACTTTCAAAGCTTGCATGTGTGAGAGCTCCTATGGCAACAAAGTTAACATCAACTCCAGCAGGGAAAGCCCAAAAATCTGAAATTCCACATGCAAGAACCGCTCTGCTTTCTGCCAACCCCCTGCCACACATCAACCTTCCTGCCCCTGCTACAAATCAACTTTCCTGGTAGGTCAGCCTGTGCTGCTGGACACTTTTAGCAGGATTCGGTAACAATATCAGGGCAAATTCAGCTCCCTGAACCCAGTTCTGGGATTCTTATCTATGTTTAGCCAGAAAAAAAAAAATTTAAAAAATGGAGCTTTGCTTAAGCAAAAAGTAAGGAGGAAACTTTGTGTACACCTGCCCTTAATCATTGCTATTTTAAAAACCCACACAAACTTTGTGTCAGAGCAGGGAAGCTCCTAAAGGAGCAGCACGAGGGAAATTGATCACCAAGAGGTGCAACAAAATTGATTTTCTGGAACTTAAAGTAAAAAAATCTCATTCACCTTGACTTAGGGATGTCTGTGGACAGAGGAGGAGGGATGGAGGTTCCCCTTTTTCCTTAAAGCCTCCCTGAAAACACTGCTGTGCCCTGATGCCTCTGTCCTGGCACCTGCACGGGTTGGGAGCTCAAGGAGATGCTCTGGAAGATGACCATCGAGGGCTGAAGCCTGTGGGCAAATGACCCAGCATCCAGAAAAACTGAGGGAGAGGAAAAGAATTCCAGCATGGACCAAACAGGCCGAGGAAAAGCAGCACCAACACCGGCTCTGTGTGTCGTCTGTATCCCAAGGCGAATGCTTGCATCCTGAGGCTTAGCAGCAGAAAGTACTTTTATTTTATGCTAAAATGAAGAAATCCTCTTTCTGCTGACAGTTAATAGCTTCCACAGGGATGTTGTCACTCCCAACCCAACCTGGGCTTTAATGACTGCATTGTGAGCTGCTGCTCCTATCCGGAGTGAATGGCTGCAGGTTAATAGGCTCTGTGCACAGCACTCATAAAAAAGCCTCCAAAAATCAGCACAGGCAAAGCAATCTGCTCAGGGTCTAGAACAGGCTGAAAATCCAGCAGACAAATTGACTGAAAACAAGGCATTGGTTTATGCACTAACAAACAAAAAGCATAAAGGTTATTACAATTACTGCTGGCAATTGCTCCCCAGGTCACACACAGAGCTGCTCAGCACACAACAGCTTCTCTCTCCCTCCATTTCTACCCATTTTATCCACCATCCTGCCAGGATTTCTCCCTCAGACTCTGATTTACCTGGAGCAAAAGCAGGGATTCATTGCATGCTCCTCCAACAGGTGGGAGCAAGTGCTTTGGGCTGCTTCGTTTGGTACACACAGCCTCAAAAGAAATATAAATGTACAAAAAGCAAAGCATGGATCACTGGCCTTGTACCAAACTTTCAGACCAAAGAAGTTAAACAAACACGATACTGAGTTTTCCATGCAGCACTTTTTGGCTGTATTTTAATGACACTTGGGAACAGTCTCAGTTGGGGCCACTTTGCAAAGCCCCAGGGCAGACATCAGGGTGAGCTGCTGCCTGCTGAGAGCCTGGCTCATTGAGCCCTGCTTTGGAAATCAGCCTTTCTGCCTCACCAGCTGTAAAAATGTGCCTGTTCCACCCTGGCAGTGTCCAAGGCCGGGCTGGACGGGGCTTGGAGCACCCTGGGACAGTGGAAGGTGTCCCTGCCCATGGCAGGGGGTGGGATGGGATGGGCTTTAAGGTCCATCCCAACCCCAGCCATGCTGTGATTCCATAACTCTGTGAGAAAGCCACAACATGCAGTGGGCTCAGCCTCACTCATGCCTGGCAGGCACAGAGCACTTGAACTTGGGAAGAAAATGTGGTTTTTAAATTGACATCACGTTTTCCACGGCATCAGGCAAAGATCCACCCCCAGAAAGCGCCTGCTATCTTGCTGTTCAATTCCTAATGATTTATAATTCCCCTAATAAGGGATTTGCATAAAAGCCCTGGCTGTTTTAAATGATGCCTTATTTTATGCCTTAAAAGCATAGAGCAGATTTATCTTTTACGAGTACGTCAGACTCTTTATGGCTCTTGCTTCTGCTTGAAAGCCACAGTGACTGCAAATCAACAACACTAAGCCTCCTTTTCCTGCACACAAGTGGGATAAACCTTTAGGCAAATTGCTAAGTGCATTGCTAAACCCCTAAGCTTTCATGGCATTGATTCTCACAGAGTCATAGTAATCCCCAAATCTGGTTGAAATGGCAGAAAAGTTCTCATGCCACATTATTTTCAAAATTTAAACTTGTTTGTGAACAAGAATTGCAGGCTTTGCCATTCCCTGGAATTGTCTCAAGGGATTTGCTCACCTAAAATTATTGGGAAAAGACCACAATTGTCCAAAGGCTGGTGATGTTGTGAGAAAGAAATAAACAGAACATTCCCTCAAAAGGTATAGAAATCAGGTCACATTAAGTGCTGCTTTGAAAACCCATTCTAAATATTTCCACTAAGGTAGGAAACGCTGGTAAAGGCCTGCAAGCAACATTGGATGCCCTCAAGGAGTAAATTCCCCCAGTAAATATGAGGAATTCTTGTAACATTTCATTCAGTCGAGTATTTGTTATGGAGCACTTGCTAATCTGACGGAAGTGAAAGGTTAATTATTGTTCTGCTCATAGGCAGCAGTGAGTGCTCCTGCAGACGCTTCCAGGCAGGCAAGCGATCGGAAGCACTTGATTTGGAGAGGTGCTGTGTCCTTGTAACTCACACACTTCCCTGGAAATCCACAGACATTAAAACCACAGAACTGAATCACAGAATATTCTAATATTGGAAGCATTTGTTTTCAAACTCTCTTTCAATCCTCTGCTAAAGCAAATGAGAACACCTTTTAACACTAGAAAAACAACTTTTACTGGCCCTGACCAAAAAATTCTCAGAAGTCCAAGCATTTCCGTACAGTACCTGAGGGTCAGGATTAACAGCAGTGATGTTACTGAGCAGGACAGAGGGAATTTCAGGAAGAAGTGGGCACGGGTGGTTTTGGAAACGACTGGCCAGTTCATCTCTCCACCAGATAAGATCTGGAAGCCACACAGAGGTCAGAAATGCAGAAATCTTCTGGTAAAAGCTGGATGTTCCTTGGAGGTGTTCTGCAGTCTGCAAAGAGCCAGCGGTTCAAAAGCATTGGTGATGGTTTCAGAAATTCCCTGTCTGTACCTTGCACCTGCAGCAGCTCCTCCTCTGTCCACAGCCATCCCAGGCTCCAGCTGCCCCTCAGGTTCTGCAAACCAGCCCCCTGGTGTAACACCCTTGCACCTCCCAAACCACCACACCCTTCATGCCATGCTCCTGCCATCCATCAGCTCACAAATCCTGCTCCAGGCAGATCACACCACAGGCACATGGGAAGAAAAGGCCATAAACAGGACCATAAACCAGCCCAATACAATCAAACATTAACTTGCAGAGGGTTTCTTAGGGATGTAAATGACAAGAGTTGTTAATGCCCCATCCCTGGAAGTGTTCAATGCCAGGGTGCAGAGAGCACTGAGCAATCTGGTCTAGTGGAAGGTGTCCCTGCCCATGGCACAGGGTTGAAATTAGGTGACCTCTAAGGTCCCTTCCAATGCAAACCATTCTGTGATTTTTTTAAGACTGAGTCCAATATTAATACTGACACATTAATATTGAATACTGCACTGCCGAACGACAGTTTTCCACCATTTAACCTCCCCTCTAAGCCTCATTGTTCTTCAGGTTGATTCTTAATTCGCAGGACTTTCAGAAAACAAAACCAGTGACCTCAAGGAGACCTAATTAGAAATTAACAGACTCAACAATTGTGCAGAGCATCTTCCCTCTACCAGTTACTGGAGGGCAGTGATGGTTCTGCTCTGCTCTGGTGTGGCCTCACCTTGGCTCTGGGGAAGTTGTGGGTGCCACGAGATCAGGAGGCTCTAAAGCTCTTGGAGAGTGTCAAAAGGAGGGACACGAGGATGGGGAAGGGTCTGAGGAGCAGCTGAGGGCACTTGGATTGTTTGGCTGGAGAAGAGGGGACTGAGGATAGAGCTCAGTGAGGCTGCAGCTCCTCCTGAGGGGCAGCTCTGATCTCTGCTCCCTGGTACAGGGACAGGACCCAGGGAACAGCTGGAGCTGGGCCAGGGCAGGGTCAGGCTGGAGATCAGGAAAGGTTCTTCCCCCAGAGGGTTCTGGGCACTGCCCAGGCTCCCCAGGGAATGGGTACAGCCCCGAGGCTGCCAGAGCTCCAGGAGCGTTTGGACAGCGCTGCCAGGGGTGCCCAGGGTGGGATTGTTGGGGTGTCTGTGCAGGGCCAGGAGCTGCACTGGATGATCCCTGTGGGTCCCTTCCCACTCAGGAAGTTCTATCATTCTGTGATTATTGCACCTAAAAAGTGAAGCTCAAGGAGGAAAACCCCAAACCAAATGACAGAGATTGGGAGCTCCTCTGAGCCACCAGAGAAGGAACTGATGGAAGCACACAGAGAGGAGCTCCACACAGTGCCAGTGGGATCACTGGGAGTGCCTGGGAGATGCCTGGAAAGCAGAGGCTGTACAAACCTAATTCCCATCAGACATGCCTGGAACTGCAGCCTGTCTATCAGCACACAGGGATTACAGGGGGTGAATGCTTCAGCATTTGTTCTGACAACAGGAAACCAAACCCAGGCAGGGGTGTTGAAATCTGTCTCACTTCTAGCAGCTGTTTGGAGGAGGACAGAAATGAAAATACCCCAAACTACCCCTCAAAAACCTGATAAAAAAGAGAGGAAACATAGCAGAACCACTGGATATAGGAATAGGTGCCAGCCTAGCTGAATAAGCCAAAAGACTTCTTGATGTGCTAAGAACAGGAGCTTTTGCCTGGAGAAGCCACTATTATTATTATTCTATTTATAAGTATTAGACCTTGGGGCAGAGAACTAGAATGTGATAAATAATAAAAGAGACACAGATGACAGTGAAGTGGCCAGTAAATAAGAAATGGATGGCTCAGAGCCCCCTTTTGGGGTTGAAAATGGACTCTGGGCTCTACACATTAATATTAAAATATCATTTGTCATAATGGTTAACATTTACACATGCTTGGTCTTGTTTGTATAATCCAAAAAAAGTAACCAAGGTTTCCCTGCATTCTTAGAGCAAACAGATGCAACAAAAGCACCTGGAATCCCAGTCATATTTTAAAGGCAAGCCCTGAAAAGTGTCTCTTTGTGCCCACACGAGACAACTGACACAAGAACCAGCAAGTGCGCTGACAGGATTTTGTTATTCAATTCAACCACTGAAACCCTGCACATTGGCAGGACAGTGGGAGACTGAGGGCTTCAGTGTGGAGAACAAAGTCCACATTCCTCTCCACAGTAGCTGAAGCTGCCCAAGGGCAGGAACAGGGAGAGGCTTGCTGTCACTTTCCTGGTCTCTGCTGGGGCTGACAGCCCAACTTTTGTTGTTCCTCCCAGCTCGGATCTCTGCTGGGGAAAGCAGCAGTTCTACAAATGCCTCAGGACAGGAAGATTGACACGAGTCAGTGCTACCACAAAGGCAGAGCCTCTAATGAGGGAGAGGAAAGTCCTGCCTGGAAGAACTGCCCCAACACCTGAAATGTCACTGCTGGGCCACAGAGCTGAGCTCAAAAGTTTTTCACGATGAGGGTGGGGAGGCCATGGCATAGGGTGCCCAGAGAAGCTGTGGCTGCCCCTGGAGCCCTGGAAGTGTCCAAGGCCAGGTTAGACAGAGCTTGGAGCAGCCTGGGATAGTGGAAGGTGTTCCTGCTTCTTGTGGGGATTTGGACTGGATGGCCTTGAATGGCCTCTTCCAATCCAATCCAAACCATGATTCCACAATAAGGACTGGGAAAACTGCACAGTTTGTTCCACCAGGTTGTGCCTTAACCCTTCCCAGCTCCAACCAAACATTCAGGGCAGCCTGAGCCCACAGCTCATTCAGTCCTGTAACACTGGGTACATATTTTGAGCATGATCAGTGCTTACTAATTTTGGTGCTTTGGCCAAGCCCTCAGCTGGAATCGGCAGAGAGCAACCAGGCAAGGAGACAGAGCAGGTCAGGCCCTGTCCCTCCACTTGCTTTGCTCCACAGAGGTAACACCTTCAATGCAGTTGCCTTGGGCAGAAACCAACACTAAGTCCTTCTCCAGTCGAGCAGAGCCTGGTCTTATCAGCCCAGGGCTGCTCAGTCACTAATGGAAAAGCTGCTCATTGTTTTGGGCTGGGTTTTTTTTTGGTAGTGTTTTAATCATGACACTCGGTGCCAGCATCAATCATTTTTTTCAGGAGCACTGGAGCCACAGCTGTCAAACTCCAGGTTTTGTGGTACATCATGGGAAATTCAATCTTTGCTGCTCACAGGCAGCAGCTGCAGGGGAAGAACACTTGCTGCAGCTGAGGAGGGGATGCTGAAGTGTGTTTTAAGACATATTTACACATCCTATTCCATTTAGGCTCCCCATGGTGTGTCCAGCATGTATACTACAGATGGACACCTGGGGGTGAAGCAGGCAAAACCAGAAGAGAAAATCCACTCCCAACTCACTGAAGCCACAAAAGTTGCTTTGAGCTACCTGAGAAGAGCTCAGCAGCCTCAGCAGAGCCCAGGGCAGCACCTCAAAGCTCCTCAGCCACAGGACAGTTATTGAAGCAAGTGGCTCTCAAACAGCTGAGGGACCCAGGGATTGCTGCTGCCCAGATCCACCTGACACCACTTCCCAGCAAGAGTCACCCACACTACTTAGGTAAAACAGGTACTTCTGCCAGGCAAGAGTGGCAACAACACCTAAAAAGTGGTCTCCAAAAAAAAGAAATAGGTCCAAGATGCTCCCACCTGTATCAAATCAGCTCTGTGAAAGACAGAACCAACAGAGCAGAGCCCCAAGCTGCTATTTCACAGCTCTGCTGTGGTCAGGACACAAGTTCCTATCATGTCCTACCTCACATGTGCCACCTGCTAAATTTCCAGCCTGTGTGCAAGACCTTCCAGATTTACTGGACAGCTCAGGCTCTGGGGCCCACCAAAATTGAGGGGATGGGCTCAGGTCCTGTGTCCAGGCCTCGGCTCCTGGGAATCACATAACAGTACAACACTGGACCACACTCCTCACGTGGCTAAAACAGAGGAGGAAAAACCATAAGGGGTGCCAAAAGATGTGTCTCCAAATCCAGCTCAATTTATGCAGTGTGAGGTTACAGCTAATGAGCAATAGAGAAAAAATGATGCCACAGAGAGTTGTTTTCTTATCTGCACTTAAAACCTAAATGCAGCATAACTGAGGACAGCTTGAGTTGGCAATTAGCTGGAAGCAATCCTTCAGTTCCCACAGCACTGGGCTCTTCCCCCATCCCAGTCTGGGCAGCTCATATGCTGCTCTACCCTCCCTTGCTGGAATCTGAGCTTGGATTGGCACATGCAGCCCGGTGCTCAGTACGGAGCAGCAGTGCCTGCCCTGTCTGCACAACTCCCAGGTGTAAATGCTGCTACTCACTCCTGCCTCGTGCAGCTCGGGGCAGCCCTGGGCTGAAGGTTCCTCTGGTGCCACCAGGCAGGCATAGAGGGCCAAGCCTTCCTCCCTCCAGGCCTGCTGCAGCCCCACCACCTCAAACGGAGCTTCGGGGCCATCCTTCCTCTTCACAGGAGGCACCTGGAAATCCATCGGAACACAATTCCATATTTAAGTGGGCTGAAAAAAACCCCTTTATGTTGCTCTGCTGCTTTTGAGTAGAGCCCCACAACAACCCAGGGAGCACTCTGCTTTGATTAGTAGATTAGCTGTGGTTTAGCCAGTCAAAAAATCAATACAGACCAAATTAAATAGGAATAACACATTGCTTTTGATAAGTCATAGGATTTATTTTCTCAATGAGGACTTGCAAGCTCTGACTTCCACCAGTTTCACTAAGTGGAAGCAGGAATTCCCATTATTTCCCTAGTCCAGCGAGGGGGGAGCACAGAGCCCCTGTTGAGGCTGCCTGGCATGTTCCTGGCACAGCAGCACCCTGTGTGCTTTTGTCAGTGACAATGAGATCAATCCAATTTCAGCTCACAAATCAAAGCAAAGGGCTGATGCCATCCCAAGTGGCTGGTGCAGGCTTCCCTAAGAAGCCCAAACCTCATCAATCCCCATCCTGTGAGTCCCCTTTTAGTTGGGCTGAGGTGATTCCTTTTCAAGGGATTTTTTTGTGCACACACGTGTGGGAGGCAAACATTCTACTTCCCAGTATAAAGATCTGATTTAAACCACAAAGGGTAAAAAGTGACTTCTGCCAACCCCAAGACATAAATTATTATTGTGAATATTAGTTTAGATGCAGGGAGAAGGTTCCAGTAGGACAGACCACGCCTTGGCTCTTTAGGTTGCTCAGAGGAAACATAATGCACTTTAACATGCAGAATACATTAAAAACTTGATTATAAGTTAGAAAAGGGAGAGAAGAGACACTTGAAACAGCCTGGGAAGGCACTGGGGTGCTGCAAAATGTCCAGGGCAGCTGGTGAAAGAGGGTGGAAAACTCTGGGAAAGCCAGACACAGGGAATCAGCAAAGCCAGGAGAGAGGAACAGCAGCCAGGTAAGCAGAGGTGCCTGATCCAGAATGTGCTGTGGGTGGAGAGAAAGGCAAGTCTGAGCTCCAGGACTGCAATTCCCTGCCAGGGCTCTGAAAACTCCAAGTCTTGTTCTCCTGGATTACACCATCAGCAGTCTCAGGATGGATGATCAGCTCTATTTGCTGCATATAGAGCCTCAAACTACTTCCAGGGAGATAAAGGCCTTGATGAACATGTTTTGAACACAGGGCCAGGCTGGATTTTGAAACTATTGCGCAGCTCAGCTGGATCACTCCAAACACCAGCACCAAGTCCTGCACTGCTTCAAACACTGGATTCCCACGGGGAATTCTGCAGCATCCAGAGGATCACTGCTCCCAGCTGGCAGCATCCAGCACATCTCCAGTGAAACCAGTAAGGATATGCTGATTTACAGAAGCCAGCCAATGGAATCGCATGGGTTACCAGATGAGAATTTGGTCTAAAAATGCCTCAACAGTCCCAATTTTTTCAATGAAAGAAATGCAAACTTCTTCATTGCTATTCAACAGGCCATTTCAGAACCTGTGTAGAATAAATTGGTGGATTTCACCCCGGTTTTTCATGGGCACAAAGTCCATCTGAACACCTGATCCTCCACCCTGCAGAGCTGCTACAAGTCAGAGCTCAGGGGTTTTTTTAATCCGAATAACACAAGGGAAGAGAGCTCACACTGCAGCTGGTCACAAGCTAACGAGTTTGAATGGAAAATTCAGGATCCAGGGCTGTTCCAGTGGCAATTTTCATTAGCACTGAACTAACACTAAGGAATGTTAGCAATGTTTTAATGGAAGCATGAACATCATTAACAATTAATTGTGTTTAAGTGGAGTTTAAGTGATTTAAAAGCCTGGTGCAGGCTGGCTGCTCAGGGTGAAATCTACCTTGACTGCGTGGATCTGTATTGGTATCCCAGAGTTTTTCCCAGGGAAAAGAATAAGGTCAGTGAGCAGGGTGGGAAGAAAAAATATACACTGGGGAGAAAAAAGACACTGGGAATTTCCCTGGGGAATAAGGAATAATATGGATGGGAAGGAGAGAGGATGGGGTGGTTTTTGTAGAGGAGAAAAACATGTGAACCAAAGGACAATTAAGATAAGGCAGCCCCCATGAGAAAGGGTCTGTTCTTATCTAGAACAAGTGGTAAAAGCCAGGAACCTGTATCCAATGCTGAGGACAAAGCCTAACACCCAGCAGTCACTTTTGACAACCGAAAATCTGGCTCAACAATTTTTCACTTCTTCATAAACTACAGACACAACCCAGCTCTACCGACTCCGGCGAGACTTTTATTTACTGATTCTAAGGTGAATTAGAACATAATTTCCACTTTGTTCAGCCACTGCTTCGTAGCTGCTGGGGTTGAAATAAGGGAGATTTCAAGAGGGATTTCAAGAGGGCACTGGTGGTCAAACACAGCCCTCATCATCCAGAGCCTTTTGGGCCAGGTCACTGCACTCACCAGGGACAGGAGCCACGTCACAAGGGCCTGGTAGATGTTGGCTGCTCCCAGCACCTTGTCAGGCACCTGCCCCTCACACTGACCTGTGGCCACTCGGCCACAACTTGCCAGCCAAATGGTCATCAGCAGCACCTCCTTCTTCACACCGTGGCATCCAGGCAACGTATCAATATCTGGCAGAAAAGAGGCTTCCTGTCAAAAAAAAAAAAGATACTATGAAAATGGAAGTCACTTGGATTACTGGAAGTGTGCTCATCATCAGGAATTAATGACATTCATTGCCATCACAGGAGGGGCATTGAACACCCAGAGAGCATTTGTCAAAGAGGGAGAATGAGCCATGAAAGCCAGGTTGTTCTACCAGTGACACCTGCCTGAGCACTGCAAGTTTTCTTGGACAGCTGTCACCTGGGTCCTCATTTAGTCACACACTGCCTGGTGAATGGAAGGTTGCACAGTCACAGCTGGAAAAGTGTGATTGAATTTATTCTGTATTCAAGACTCAGTGTTTGGGGGGTTTTTTAATCACTGAAAAACCTTTAAACAAGCCTGATAGTGTGAAAACTCATTATTTTCTGCTTCACCTAACATTCCTCATTTCAGAGATGATGTCACAGTTAAGTGAACTCACATTCTTTCTTTACTTCAGCATTGATAGTTGGTTATTTAGGATGCAAATTCACTCTTCTTTAAGAGAACTGTTCAAGACCACAACTTCAAGCTTGAACTGTGAACTTACAGTTTTTTGTCCTCCCACAGACGTAGCAGCTGCAGCTGTAATTATTGGCTGGCTTGTTCTTCCTATCTATATCCAATTTGCTGCCCCTGACATTTCTTTGGTAAATTAACAAGCAAGTCCCTAAAATCCCAAAGATTCTCCAGCACTGCTCCTCAACAGTTATGATCACAGAATCATGGAAGGGTTTGGATTGGAAGGGACCTTAAAACTCATCTTCTTCCACCCCCTCCCACAGGCAGGGACAACTTCCACTGGGCCAGGTTGCTCCAAGCCCTGTCCAGCCCGGCCTCATGTTTTCAGTTGCTCCATGTAGCCCATAATGAGGATTTCTGCCCACACGTCTACACTGAATGAACCTTAATTTGATTTACCTGAATTTACTTGAAAAGCAAAGTAAGCAAAATCCAATTACAGCCACTTTAATTCTGAATTAAAATGTCCACAAAGGTGTTTCATGACTAATCCACTTGACAAGTTAATGTAGCTTGACTTTTGTGCCGGTCCTCAAAACAGACAACTTCTTTAAATGGTTTAATAAGGCATAAAATGAGCAAAATCCAATGAGCAGCTCTCCTGTGTCACCCAGAGTTTTGGTACCAAATAAAAACTGCAATTAGCAATAAAGGTGAAACAGCCATGCAAACGTGTGTAGTGCTGCAGATTTGTATCAATTAATGTTCCTGGAGTCCTGGGGCGCCAAGAATTCCTCAGGGCTTTGACCCCACCACTGCAACCCCCTGAGGAAGAGGCGTTAGGAGAAACTCTGGGACCATGAGGAAAAAGTGACCTTCTCCCAAGTCTTGTGATGCAGAAAGGATTCTTTCTTCCTCCCTCAACAAGGGTGTGGGGATCAGTGAGAGGAGGCAATTGAAGAGCTGCAAACAGAATCTATAACTAATGTTTCAGCAGGAAATTCCCAACTATCCCACACTTCCTCGGCCCAGCAGCAGGGAAGGGCTCAATAGGTTTTCTGACCAAAATCAGAAAAGAATTTACTTATTAAGGTTCTTTCTGAGTGAAGGTTGGACCTTCCCTCTCATCACCTCCTCAGCCCAACAAGAATCCAAGTGTAGAACCTGAATAACTTCTGAAACATTAACGCTAATGAACAAAAAAAGGAGCTAATCCAGTTTAATCCTAGGCAAGAATGGCTGAAGTAAAACACAGCTGGTGCTTTCTGGGTGTGGCTTCCCACAGCACTGCCCAGTTTACCCCAGTCTGCAGATGAGGGGAGCTCAATTTGCCCACGTTACACTGACTTTTATTTGTGACAGTATTCAGTTATAAAAAGCCTACAATTACTCAAATGCTGGGCTATTTTTGGTTGCTCTGGCTGGAATTGTGCTGTCACTCAGAGAAAGGCTTGCAGCTGATTGTAGTCAAGTGCCAACAATTACCAAAGAGTAAATAAGATAAAATTTCCTCTTCCCAAATTCTCGCTGCTTTATTTTGCAATTATAGTTTACGTCATTATAAGTTCCAGCCCTTCAGCTCAGTTTTCCAACCACCCTCCATCCCCAGCTCTGGCCTTTTTTTTCCACTCTCATGTAACAGCAGTGCAAGGAGGAGCAGCAACCACAGGGAGCAGCCAAGGAGTGACCTCTGCCCAAATCCACAGCACAAAGAAACAAGGAAAAAGGAACTGGAAGACAACTTCAGGACAGCCACATATTCCAGTCTTCAGTGACAGTGGTGTGAAATTACAGAGGCACAAGGGCCCCGGGCTGAAGGAGGGCAGGGACAGATGGGATATTGGGAAGGAATGGTTCCCTGGGAGGGTGGGGAGGCCCTGGCACAGGTTGCCCAGAGAAGCTGTGGCTGCCCCATGATCCCTGCAAGTATCCAAGGCCAGGCTGGACGGGACTTGGAGCAACCTGGGATAGTGGAAGGTGTCCTTGCCCATGGCAGGGGGTGGGACTGGATGAGCTTTGAGGTCCCTTCCAACCCAAACCATTCTGTGATTCCATGATAATCCAAAAAGAAACTACTATTCATAAAACTGATTTTAAAAAGTGGCAATTTACCTCCATATTATTATATTAAACCAGAGCTGTTGATGATGACAGCAAACCAAAACTTGGTGGGCGCAAGTTTGTCAGCCAAGATTAACATCACTCTATTTCTAATAAAATAGCTCAGAGTGGTTAAATGATGCTTTTGTTGTTTTTTAGAAGTCGTTAGCATTACTCTTCCTACACCTCCATGTTAGATTGGACAAAGAGTTTCAAAGACTGGGAAACATTATTGGCAAAGTTGTGAGAGGCTGGAATGACTGAGGAGATGTTTAGGTAACAACTTCACAACAATTTCCCAGCAGAATCAACTCATCCAGTCCGAGGAGTTGCCCCAGTGGCAGGACAGGCCAAGGACAACTCAATCTTTCACTTAGAGTATCTCCTTTCCAGGTAAAGGAAACTTCAGTATTTCCCTCTCAGCACCTTTTCCAATGCTAACACAAGAACAAGGCAGCACATTCTACCCAAACGCCCTCCCTAACCACTGAACAGTCTCTGCACCCACAAAAGCTCCATCCAAACACGCACTGCCTGGAAAAGGGGGATGAGCTAAACTCACACAGCCTCCTCCTTGATCACAGAGGGGTGAGTGAGGGGGAAGAGGAGGAATAGGAAGATTCTCACTCTCATTGGCTGGAGGTTTAATCAAAATAATTGTTTTCAGCCCTGTCTAAATTTATCCTCCTATGTCATCTGCACCCTAGCTTGGATCCCAGATTTAAGAGGCAATCCCTGATGAATGGCAAATTACTGACTGCAGAACTCTTTCGCCAAACGATGCATCTGCTGTGGGTTTGTAAATGTGAGCTGATTTCTGAGTGCTGGAGCAGCTCGAGCTAATTTCTCTAATGAACCTTCCCCCCTCATTGCACAGCTGCTCTGGTATTCCATGTTCCCACTCTGCCGTGGACAGAGCTCATGGTACAAGACATAACCACGATGATGGTGTGGTTAAATCCCTATTTTCCATGCAGTCACATGGTAAATGTGAGATTTTTAGGACACATTTAACAATTCTGGCCATCTAAGGGAAAGCTGATTATCACTATTCCACGGCTTCTAAAAATTCTTGCATTAGATGAAGACATATTGGAAATGTCAAGTGTTTGTTCATTTTCATTCTGCAGGGAAGGAAAAATGATGACAATGCCATCTGTTAGATGATTTGAAACTCCACATTAAAGCATGGAATAAACCCTGAAACCATTCAAATAACTGCTTTATCACTGCAAAGTGGGAGCAGCGGGTGAGAACGAGGAGAGGAGCTGCAGTTCCTGCATGCAACTGGCAGAGCGCTCTGGAATTAGGAAGTTAACTTTTAATGACAAAAAGGAGAGCACAATTGATGTTTAATGGTCTGAATGGTCTTTCTGTAAATGCATTTCTGTCCCAGAGTCACTCTGCAGCACCGCTGCCTTTCTGAGTATCATGCTGAGGTTATGGATCTGAAAAACATGATGGGGGCAAGATGGTATTGAAATTTCTGATGTGGACTGAGCCTCAGATTGCTCAAATGGAGGAATTATGATCCTCCAAAGCAGACAACTCTGCCAAAGGGAGATTGCAGGGACTCGGGGAGCTGTGTAATGGAGCATTATTTGCTCTGATCTCCACAGTTTTCAATTCACTTAGGGCACTCCAGATCATGGGAGTTTAAGTTTAAAAGACAATAATAAAGAAAATGTCTTTGCTGAAAGTTTTCTTGTTCTGGACAGTTATTCTTAGTCTTGGGTATGAAGAATAAAACCTCTTAACTGCACGAAGGGAATTCTCAGCTGCTTCTCTGGAGTTAATGGCTCATCTATCAAAGATATGCATAAACCCTCTTCCATGGGAGGCATGGATCTGGTCCCTAGGATTTGTTAGCGGACAGATGCTGTGGATCACACACAATCGAAGTATTTTTGGTCCAAATTCAACAAGTTAAAAACCCCATTCAAATGACTGGTAACATACAGCTTTTTTTTTACATATAATTTCTTCTTTATTTTCTAGAAGTGGGAATATTCTCTGACGAAGGCTCTACTCAGGTAAACACTGACCTGAGAAGTGCATTAAAATTGAAATCAAAGTAACACTGAGTCTTGTTTGAGTTTGTTTGCTTCCCGAGACATAATCATTAAAAATGAGAAGTGCCTTTTCCATGATTGGTGTTTACACTCCAGTAACACTTGGAGAGGCTCAGAAGGATTCCCAGCCTCATTGTGCTGGTGTTCTGAGCACATGTAACAAAAAGTTCCTCCTCTAATGAGTTTATACTCCTGGTTAATGAGAAGCAGCTGAAATGAGTAAAGGAAGTTTAATTACTTACACATTTCATGTGAGCACAAGACTGGGAATCAGGAGCTTGTGCCTCAGTCCTGGCTCTGGAATGAAGTATTTCTCTGTGGAACTGTAAAGTGAGGATAATATTTCCTTATCCTGGTCCCTGTATGGCTGGATTAATTATCAAAAGCCTGTAAAGTGCTCTGAAGAGGAAGAATGCAAAATTACCAACAAACTTTCAAAATTAACCTCGGTTCCATTTCCTGCTCCTGAAAGTGTTGTGGCCTCTGAGCCTCCTCAGCATGATCTCATCTGCACCTTCCACAACTTGTTCTTCAAAGGATTCCAACCTGCCTCACAAATAAAACGTGCCAGGACTTCCAGACCCTCAGAAGGGAAGGGAATTGCCTGAGGTCACTTGGAAATGCTGGGACAGAGCACAGAATTGGCCCTCAGCCATCTGAAATCCAGGCTGGCATTTGGCACATGCTCCAAACTGGGTTTAAATCCTACAGAAATGGCTCTCCTTGGACACTCCAGGAGATTCCCTGTTCCCTGCCCATGGCAGGGGGTTGGAATGCGATGATCTTTAACGTCCCTTCCAACCCAAACCATTTGGGATTAGTTCTATGATTCACCATACATTTATCAACTTGGGGAAAGCCCAATTTTTTTCTTCTCATCTATTTATCTTGTCATGTATTTCCCCTGAAGCTCTATGGAAATCCCACAGAAATAAAGGAAAATAAAGGGTCTGGGGGAGGAAACTCTGCTCAGCTGCTTTATCAGGAAGTTTAAGCAGAGCTAAAATGGCTTGTTTTACAGCCTGTAAGCCTCTAGTTAAAATGGATTGTGTCCAGTTTGTCACAGGCTCTGTGCTCTTCCCTCCAGCTATCAAACACCCTCCAGACAACCCTTCAGACCTGTGAATTTGGGGCTTCGTGATCCTGAGAACTTCTAAGTGCTTACAGTGTTCCGTGAAGCTTGTGGGAACTCCAGGTGCTTGGCACGGAGCTCTGTGTTTGCAAAATAAAAATAACTGCACAATTCTTCCACTCCATAATCTCAAATAAAGCCCTGAATTCCATTCCCTGCACTGAGAATAATGCCCCATAATGAGTATTTGTGGAATAATGTGTTTACAAGTTGTGACCAAGTTTATCCCCCTGTGTGCTAGGACTTGGAACATGAGCCTAGCCCAAGTCAGTGCTGAACAAGAAGGCTCAAGGAAAACCAGGAATGCGGTTTAAATCCTGCAGTTCCTTTCCCAGACAAGCCTGGACATCCCCTTGGAAAAACAGAGGGGCAGGTTCAGCCTCCTTTCATCTACAAATAGCATCAGTGATCACAGCCCTGAGGTAAGGCCAGGAGCTGGGAATCCTATTTTGAGTCCAAGAGAGAGAATCACGGCAGAAAGAGTTTCTCTGTGTAATTAAACGTGACTGGCACTTGTTCATTGCCACTGCAAACTCAGGGCAGCTCTTCCTGCTGCCAGCACAGGGCCTGGCACGGAACAGGACCTGAGGAGACAGAGAGCCCAGAGGTGGTTTTGTGTCCTCCTGCCCTCTCCAAGATGGGAAATAGAATTTAGCTCATGGACATTTTACATGGTTGTCTTCAAGTTCAATGTGAACATCCTGCTAATGTGAATGGAGGAGTATTCAGGACCTCTACTGGCAGCAAGTTCATGCATGGAATCCTGGAAGCTCTGTGCCTTTTCCTTGTATTAACCTTTCCCTCAAGCAACAGCAACGAATGTTCCCATCTGTCAAACTCAGGCAGGAGTGTATTGAGGAATAAGCCTAAACTAATTTTAATCACTTCCAAGATATGCCGAGGAATATAAAGGATTGAATATCTCACATTATCCTGGGGCCTTTTCAAACTCCAGTCGGAGAAAGAGCACTGGAAGAACTCGTTGCTTTGTAAAGCCCTGGCTCTCCAATTCTGGGAAAAGTACAAAAGTGGGAGCCCCTGGAAAGTATCAGTGTGGCTCTCCAGGTTTCCATGGAAGGCTCTCTGTGGCTTTTTGGTGATCCTGTTGCATTCAGCACAGGTGAATTTCCTGTTTCTGAGCATTTCTACAGCAATTTGGCTGGAAAGACTCTTAAAGCAGCCAAAGGTTATGAAAACAGCTTTACTGTGTGGCTCTTGGAGCTGTCTGGTGGTGTGAGCAGAACTGGGGAGAGTTCTGGGGAGAGTTCAGTCACCAGCAGGGTGGGAAGTCCAACCTGCCCTAAGAGTGCCTGAGCACTTCCATAACATTCCTGGCTCTGGGAACATGGAAAGCAAACTCCTCCTGTGTGCAGGCAGTTGTTTATAGCACAGACATGTGAGGCCCAGGCCCTCTGCTTGCCTGTTAAGGCAAATCCTCAGGGCAGATCCGTGCCATCCAGAGCCTCCGCTCCTGGGATCTGTGCCTGCAGCCAGGGACAGCAGGAAGCAGCTACTCCACCAAAGTGCTGTGCCAGCAAATCCCTCCGTTTGCTTTCCCTGGCACCATGTGGGAAGATGAAGAGGAGGCCAGAAACACAGGCTCTGTGCCAGCTGACAGCCACCCATGCTAGAAAAACATTTCCTTGGGATCTTCCATCAATTCCAAATGCTGTGTGCTGGACTGGTGGCACAAACAGGAATCTTGGCCTTCTGTCTCCGTGTGCTAAGTTTAACTCCATCTCTAATTGCCTTAGTTTATTTTTAAGCCTTTCTTGAGTCGAGGCAGCGGGTTCATTAAGTACAAGAGATTTTAATCTTGTTTCAGGAACTCATTAAATGCCTGGTAGGAAAAAAAAAAGGAGGAATTCAGGGGCCATCTGGTGGCTGTTGGGCACAGCGCTGCTGGCCACAACCTTGGCATCAGCCCAAAGGGAGAGCACCTGGAGCCAAGCACAACCCAAACTCAGCTCTGGTGTCCAAAAAAAAATTAGTGTAGGAAATATTCGGTGATTTTTACAATTAATGCGGGGGGGTTTAAAGCTATTTAAAAATAATAGTAAGGGCTAAATGCTGTTATAATTACATTCACACAGATGCAGTTGCTTTGGTCCAGTGTCAATGAAAACATTTGGTCACAAGTGATTTGTGCTACCAGGTTCACCTTTGGAGTAATACAGATATGCAAAAATTCAACTACTGAGTCACAAAATCGTTATAATCATAAAAGGATTTTATAGGTTTCCTCAGCTTCTCCAAATAGACATACTGCACCACATTTTGGGGGATAAATTGGCATTTCTGTAAGAAGTAATACAAAACCTCCTCCTTCGTGAGTGGTTGATCAGGTCTTTGTCCATTCTTCAAGCAGAGACATTAATCTGACTTGCTTACAGTCCTTTTCCTTTGTGCATTTTCCACCCAGCAGTAAAAGTGGTGTATTTTTAAATAGTGCTGAGGCCATCACCTAAGTGCAGCCATGTGAGCAGCTCCAGTGGAGCTGGGAGGTGCCTAAGTGCCCTGGCCCAGCTGGTGAAGTGCTGGGTTGGGATACCGGGATCCACAATGTCCTTGAACAACCCAAAGATGGAAGAAAAGGGCAATTTCCAGTGTTGATGTCAGCACTATTGCCTTAAAAAGATCAAAACACCCAAGGAACAGCAATGGCAATCACAGGCACCTATTTAAGGCAGACAGGTAAAGAATCAAAAGCATTTCACTGACAATTTGCAGATCAAGGTATCTCTGACTTAAAATAACTTCTGGGGCCAGTAACTGAACTAAAAATACTTGTGCAAGTTTTGGAAATCAATCCCTACTTTCAGGCAGACCATGCTGATGCAGGGTAACTGTCCCAGTAGCAGAATGAACAGCACTCCAGCACCACGCTGGATGGTAAATATGGATTTTGTCAGGGATTTTCCCCTGAAGAAAAATCAGATCAAAGAGAGAACAAAGCCATGGAAGGGCAAGGAAGGTTTTGACCATAATATATTGGTAGTTTCGTGGTGAGGCAAGTAGAAAATTTTGTGGTTGAGAATTCCACCTGACACCAGCGAGCTGAAGTCAATGGTGTGTTAACATAAAGAACCTGCTGATTTTGACAAAAAGGTGATGGAGCCTATGTTTACAAGATGGAAAGGAAAGCACCCACATCATCTATTTGTTAAGGTGGAATGACTCTGTTGTGCCTGAATGTTTTTGTTTTGTAAGGCAGCTGTAAGACTAAGCTGCAATGAGATGAGGATCACGGTAACAGAATTGCTAATACAAGGTTAGCCAAAGTGATTGGGAATGCCAAGAAAAATGAGATGCCTCAGGATGAGTCAACACATTCATTTCCCAACCACTCTGGCTGTTTAAGGGAGATAAAACAGTGTTTATGAGGGGCTGGTTACAAGGTGGTTCCTAATAGCTCTCCAACAACATTATCTTGTTCTGCCATATCATGATAAAGCAATAAAGGGAGAATCAAGCTGAAGCCCTGCTGAGAACACCTACTTTGTCCCAACAGTAAAAGAGATTAATACAAGCGAAATTCTCATTGTTCTGTGCTAAATTAATTCCAGGGCTGGATGGGAAGTGTCAGGCCCACGCAGGGGTTTGGCTGCAATGCTCAAGGCCAGGTGTGACACAAGCTCAGGTGTGTCACTGAACATGGGGCTGCTGGAAATGAGCTCTGGGAAGCTGCTTTTTCAGCAGAGACATTTCCCGTGGGCCTGGACAAGCTGCAGAGCAGCTCTGCGTCTGCCTGGCCTCACCTCCCTCACCTGCCCTGGCCCTGCACTGACTGCTCTGACTTTGTGGCTCCAGCTCAGCCCAGTTTCATCACTCCAGACCCCTGGGGTGATCACTGGGCTGACCCTGGGTCCTGTCCCTGCCTTGATTTTCTCCCCTTGATCTCGGACCTTCCTCATTCCCACACATTTGCAACTGGCCACCCTCACTGGAGCTGCTCTGCTGCTCCTTGAGGACAGTGACATTGCCCTCCTTGCTGGTGGGGACTGCCCTGCCTGCCCTGCTCTCACCTGCAGATGCTGCTTTGCCTTCCCCAAAGGCTCCCGACTGCCAGAGGGCAGGGTTAGATGGGATATTGGGAAGGAATTGTTCCCTGGGAGGGTGGGGAGGCCCTGGCACAGGGTGCCCAGAGAAGCTGTGGCTGCCCCTGGATCCCTGGAAGTGTCCAAGGCCAGGCTGGATGGGGCTTGGAGCATCCTGGGATAGTGGAAGGTGTCCCTGCCCATGGCAGGGGGTGGGACTGGATGGGATTTAAGGTCCTTTCCCACCCAAACCAGTCTGGGATCCTGTGGTATCCTTAGAATAACCTGCTTGTGCTGCTCCTGACAGAAAAGTCAGTTCTGAGGCTGGCAAAAGTTACCATCATTGTTTGGACCCCACGTAATGGGAATGTGATAGGAAAACAACATCAGCACTACGTTACTGATCAGAATAAGCAAGATGAATGACGTGACGGATCAAACCCATTTCATTTTACATCCTCCATTTAACTGCTTTACATCCTGTGAGCATTCCTTCCATCTCCCTCATCAATAACACTGCTCAAATACTGAAACAAACCCTGTGTTGTTCCTCTGACCTACTCATTCATCCTGACCCTACAGCAAGGATCACACCACTGCTCTGCTGGCTTCCACAGAACTCCAGGTGCTTACATCAGTGCTGAACCAGATCCAAAGGTTAAAATGTGGTTAGGGGGCCCAATTTCAGAAGAGATCAACTCGTGCCAGTTTTAAATTTCACTGAAAGTTTGGGTGGTGCAGAGAAGGAAAAAAACAAAAACAAAATATAGTATTAATAAAATCAGGTTCTTCCCTGCATTATTTTTAAAACAAAGAGGTGGGCCAGATTGCCCAAGTATTCAGACACCTAAAGACATGGACTTGATGGGCAGAATCCTTAGAAGGAACCCACTGATTTCACAGGGAATTGGCACCTGCATGTCCTAAAAATCCACTGGATCTCAGCCCCTTCCTCAGCAGCTGAAGTGCCCCTGGAAGTTAATTCTCAGTCTCCTGAGTGACCTGCACTGTGCTGAAAGTGCTGTCCCCAGCCCTGACTCTCAGAGTGGAGCTGAGGACAGTGTTTGACTGAACTGGGTTAAGAAAAAGGAGACAGCATATTAAATCTGCTTTTACATTTCAGACAAGAACCCTAATGTAACCCTAATGCAGCTTTTTAAATTTCCTTTGCCAGTCTTTCCCAGCACCTCAGCTCCTGTAATTGCAGAGTTTCTAAACTTTCCCTCTGATTATTATTCAATTCAATTATTTATGTACATTATAAATGGTCAGAGGAATTCTGGAAACTGTGACAAGTGTTCCAGATCTGAACATCTATCACTGCCAAAACAAAGGACTTACAAAACAAATTTGAAAGCATGCTACTCTGTCAAACACTGGGGCTTGTTCTTTGAATATACATGTTTATATATATAGATATTAGATATTTTACTGAGACATAGCGGCCAAATTACAGGGGGTTTTAGTTTCAAATGTCAAAATAGTCAAGTTTTTCTGTCTGTATTCATAAAAAAAAGAAAGAAAAGAAAACCCTGTTCAAATTCAAAGAAAAAATGCTGCTATCAAGGCGGATTTCAAGTAGTCTTGTAAGGGACTGTTGTGTTTGATAGATGATGTTGATACATTTTTTATTCTTAATTTTAATCATGAATATTTCTGAAAAAGAACTAAGAGCAGAGTTGCCCAGACAACACAGTTATTAGGAGTTGTGCTGATCTGCTTTTACCCACAGTGCCTTGGGAGGTCAGGCAGGTTCCCCTGGAGCAGGCTGGCACTTAGTTTGGAATCATGGAATGGTTTGGATGGGAAGGACCATAAAGATCATCTCATCCCACCCCTTGCCATGGGCAGGGACACCTTCCACCATCCCAGGATGCTCCAAGCCCCATCCAGCCTGGCCTTGGACACTTCCAGGGATCCAGGGGCAGCCACAGCTTCTCTGCGCACCCTGTGCCAGGGCCTCCCCACCCTCTCAGGGAAGGATTTCTCCCCAATATCCTATCTAACCCTGCCTCTGGCAGGTTAAACCCATTGTCCCTTGTCCTGTCACTGTTTAACAAGTCCCTCTCCCTCTCTCTGGGCACTGGGAGCAGTTTCCACAGGCAGCAGGAGCCTGGGCTCGTGGGCAATGCCCATGTCCCTCCTGCCACAACTGCAACATCATCCCCTCTCTTAGGGGAATATTTACAACTCCAGTTCCTGCACAGATCCACTCTGAGCTCTGCTCGAGACAAAGCTCATCACCAAGCCCGTCCCCATTTTGCTGGCATCAGCACAGCAAAGATGGGAAATGACCAAATACAGAGTAATTCTGCATTGCCTGGTGCATTGTCAGGAAGGAGAGAGCAAGGCCCACGCGGATTTCTGAGGAGCAAGCAAGCATCTGCATGTCAATAAGGGCTAACTGGAAGGGGGTGGTACCTGCAGGAGCCAGGGAGGAGCAATTCCAAAGGATCCACAACCTCCAACCTCCAAAGCAGAACTCTGGGCACTGTGCTGTCCTTGTCAAAGCAGGCTGGCAGAGGGAAGCTCAGCTGGGAGATTTTTAATCCTTTACTCCTCCTCACTGACTAATCCAGTGCTAAATAAAACGAGCTTTCAAATCTCCACAAACACAGTAATCAATTCACAAAACAAAGCTGAATGGTCCAGCCCCAAATATAGGGCGGTGGAGTCTCTCAACTTTTGTACTGACAGAAGAGCTCTGTTATTGGCATTAGCCCAAATAAATCCTTCTGGTGGATTCATGGTGATCCTGCAGTTCCCCCCCTCCTCTTACCTTCTCACCTGGCCTTGTGTTCAGCAGGATCAGTGCATGGATGAAGCAGGACTGCTTATCCTAGAATCATGGAACGGTTTGGGTTGGGAGTGATCTTAGAGCTCATCTCACTCCAACCCCTCTCATAAGTGCAAGAACAGAGAGAAATCTGCTGAGGAGGAACAACAGCCCTGTCCTCCAAGCCATATTTAGGCTTTGGGAAAAATCGGGATAATTTCATACCTCCTTAATCAGGAGTAAAACCCATTATTAAACCCACAATTCTCAAAACCTACCTACAAAAGTGAACTGTAAAGCTGCTGGGGGCAGACAACAAGACAGGACTCAGCAGGGACAGTAAAAATATTTCACTTTTTTAGAAAAAGTTATGAAAAATCATGTGGGAGACTCTGGCTCCTGTGAAGTAGATGACACTGAGGCCACTGATTTCAGCAAGCCCTGACAGGTCAGAATTGGGGGGCAGCTGCTTGGGGAGCTCTCCCTGCACAGGAAAGTGGGGAATTCTTCTCTCTCAGTGTGAGAGAAGAGCTGTGGGGCCGCTCCTCTCCTCAGGTAATGGTGCTCCATAACAAACAGATTTGGAAAAATGCAATCCACACGACTTTTTGCTGCCAGCTGCCTGTGGCAGGGAGCCCCCCTGTGAGCCCCAGCCCACCCTGAAGCACTGACCACGTGGAACAGGAGTGGGGTGTTCTCTGCCATGGGCTGTTGCCCACTCGCCGAGCGCTGCGGCTGCCGCTGCTCCAGCTGCTCCCGCAGCCTGCATCTCCTCTGCCTCTCCTGCACCTCCTCTTCTTTCTGGGATAGCTCTCTGCCACTTCCTTCTCTCCTGAAAAATACACAGATTAAGCTTTTCATTTGGGGAAAAAAAAGCCACTTGTTCGTCTGCTTGCACTTCTTTTTTTCCTCATATTTACACCACACACTGGAGAGGGAATCATGACATGAAAGGCTCAAATAGATTCAGAAAGCAATTCTGGTGTTTGGGGGGACACCAGGACTTGTCAGTGAATGAAATCATCCAAGAAAAAACCTCAAAGAAAAGCAGAGATCAAACTTCTGATGAGTGGTGATGATCTATCTGGAGATCAAAACTCCTTTAAGCAGAGATGTGTTTGTGACGTGTCACTCCCCATCTCCACACCAAGATTCCCAGTCTAATCCCATTTCCTTTCCTATCTGCTACAGGAGAGGACAGAGATAAATTTCCCCTGCCCCCAAGACCTCCTATCTTTCTACATTTGGATGTCTGCAGAAAGATTTTATCTGCCATTTCTGTGGAAAACACAAAGTTCATTTTCTTCTGAATTCTTCCAGCCCCAGGTGCCCCAGCAATAATTAGAACAGCAAGAAAGAAAATGAAATCAGTTAAAATCATTGAGTTATTACTCAGAGACAGTAAATAACCCATGTTCTTGCCTGGCCATGGGCTGCTGTCTCAGGCTAACAGGTAATCAAAATGGAGTTGAGTATTCCTGATGGAAGCAATGAGCTTAATGTCAGGAATTCCATGGGGAAAAAGCCCTGCCACCAACCATCTGCCATTTAGCGCAAGTACACAGGAGCTGAGAGGTGTAAGTGGCAGGGCAGGCGAGTGTTTAACTCTGACACGGTAACAGTCTCCAGAGCAGGCAGATCCTAATTCTTCCCAGGGCTCATGTGTCAAAGTCAGAATGTTAAATTTCACTCTGAAAATAGCAGGATATAACCTTTGAAAAGGCAGCATAATGGAGCTCTCCCAAATAGCTGGGCAGGTGCACAAGGCAACCACCTGATTTCACTTTAAAATTAGACCTTCTGCAGAATCCACTACATTAAACTAAACACAGGGAGGCAGGGGCCCAAATAAGTCTGCAATTTCCTCAATTGATATCACTCTAATTTCTGTTTTTTAAAGCTTTCCAAGATATTTCTCAGGGGTGTACTTTGTAACTCCAAGATTCTGCGCTTTTCTTGGTGGCAAAGAGTCAGAATTTCTTTGTTTGGAAGAAAAAAATTACAAGGGGAGACTGATCCATCTTCCAGTTTGTAAAAGGTGTTTTATACTGAGAAACAGAATAAACCATTTTCCATCCCTTCTGGGAACATAATAAAAATAAGCTTAAATTGGAGAGAGGATAATTTAAATTAGACTTAATGAAAAGCTTTACAACTCTAAGGATAATTAAACAGCAAAATGTACTACCTGGGAGTCAAGGAATCCTCACCACTGAGGAGTTCAAGACCAAGTTCTATAAAGATCTGCCAGGAGATATTAGATTTTACCTCACTCTTTATTGGCACAGGGAGACTGACCATTCCAGACCTATTTTCTAGGAAGCTGTGCTTAGGAAATCTCAGTGCTGTTGTTCCTGAAGGGGATCAATACTGTGTTATCCTGCTCTCCTATAGAATAAAAGCTAAAGAAAAAGGCTCAATTTACAGTGTCAGGAGTGCCATAGCTCATCTAGTGCCGGGCCCCACTGAGGCTGCCTCTCAACCTTCCAGCAGCAGCTGCCAGCACTGTTGTTCTTTGCAGGTAACAAAACCAGACATTCTCTTGCCCCAGCTCCCAGCCCAGGTAATAATGTCCTTTAGTCCTGGGCAATTAGAGAAGCCACAGTCCAACCCACTGATTACTTTCCTTGTGGGATACCTTGGCAACTCTGCTGTAATGAGAGGACACTCTGGAGCATTTCCTGCATTTTGGATCTTCTCAGCTTCCATTTTGTCCTCTTTTTCTGTGTCAGTTGCGTTGCCCCCACAGCTTGAAAAGGGGGGACTTTCCTTCTCTGGTTCCAATCTCATCAGTTTCCTGGGAACCTCCTCATTTGTCTCTTGCCTCACTTCACAAGATTGGTTTTGACTTATATTAGAGGAACCTCTGTCTTCCAGCCTCTCTGGATGCAGTTTTTCAGCTGGAGCAGATGCTTTATGAACAAGCTCCAAGGCCTCCTTACGGGCTGCTCGGAGTCGTTGCAGTAACAGGCTTTTCCCTGAGCAATTCCTCCTGCAAAGGAAATAAAAACCTGATTTAATCAAGATAAAGCATTATAGGAATACACTCAATCTCTGAGGAACTTCTCAGACAAGTGAGATCTCTAAACAAGGACTGGGCATCTACAGGAATAATAACTGTGGGTAACAGCAGCACTGGCACTCAGGAGACACAAACCACTACAGAGCCACAAAATTAATCTTCTTGGCAATTTATTTACCTCTGTCTGCATTCAGACACAAGACAAACACCTACTGGAAGAGACCTGAAAAAATGTATGGCTGGCATGGAAATCAGAGCCTATAGATTGTTGTCCCCTTTGGATACAGGGGGTGGGGTTCAAATACATGCAGAAGAAAAGGGGTTTTTAATAATTATTAGAATTTCTGAGTGTTTGGCTTCATTTCCTCAATGAGACTGCTAAACTGTTGGCAAGCACATTATTGTGATAGTGGGATGTCCTGTCATGACACAATCTGCATGTACAGAATAATAATTCCTGTTTAATAATTTGCGAAACTGGACTGACCTCTTGTGAATGAGATCAGAATCCTGCCCTGCTGAGACCAAGAGGATTTCTTATTTACAAACAGAACGGATAAGCATTTGCCAGGCATTACATTTGTGCATGTTCTTTAGCAGCATGAAGGTGAATCAAAATCCAAGCTCTGCTCTCCACCACTGCAGATTTACGCTGATGGAGCTGCTGAATTTGTGTCAGTGCCAGGGAGAGTTCCCCAGGCATCACTTTGTCCCTGCTTTTTCCTGGTTTTGGAGTAGATGTTCTAAATTACATTGTTTGGGCTCTGCTCCTTGTCAAATCATCTCTGCTTCCAAACCATGAGAAGTGTAACTGCCTGGCACAACAAGACACGGGTGCTGCTTGTCCCCTGCACTGCTGTGGTTGGAACTTCCAGGTGGCAGAATTCCAAACGAAATCCAGAGCATGAATCCAGGAAGATGGTTAAATTTGACACCTCTGTTTCACATCAAACAAATGTCTAATAACCCATGGGTATGAATCCATGAGTTTAGTAACAAAAGGCTGACATCTGTGCCTGTTGAGGAATTTACACTTTAGGATTCCACCCATCATGCTCCCTCCCTTTTCCCCTCCAATTAAGAAGAATTGGGAGTCTCCCTGCCCATACAATACTGTCAATATTTTCTTTAAATCTCTATCTATTCTAGCCTATTTTATTATTTCTAAAAAGAAAGGTTTGTCTGAGTCAACTCCCTACAACATCTCCAAAGTTTGCATCTGATTCATGTCAAACACAGTTCTGGTGTCACTCGGGTCTGGAGAAAGGGTCACATTTCACATTTTCCAGTCCCCAGGGCACGTCTGGTTGTGTTCGGAGCTGTACCAAGCAGCTGGAGAGGAGCAAGTATTGCCTCAAGTATCAACAACTATTCTCTAGCTTTGGTAGCTTTACCATGAACAGGAAAAGAGTGACCTCCTGGGGCCACTCTGGAGCACTTTCATTACTGGGCTTTTTTTTTCCTTGGTTTTTTTGGGTTTTTTTTCTGTGACTATCAGGAATGGAGATATTTGTACACAAACTTTCACTCTGATCACTGTTAGGGCAATTATTTTAGTTTCAAAAACAACTAACATCATGTCACTTGAACCAGGGTCCTGGTAAAGAATCTTACATTCTCGTTTCTGCTTCACCCTTCATTGTCACAGCCTCTTCTTCTTCAGAGGAGGAGCTGTCACTTGCACTGTGAAACAATCAGACCATATTAATTAACCCTGTTCCAATTGAGTGTTGGCTCTTGGTCATTTCTAGGATGCAAATTTAGAAAATGAGAAAAAAAGGAGGGAGACTTTCAGGGAAGATCTCCAGGTTTGATGGAAAGTTCTTCACACTATTTCTCTAGCAAAAAGAAAATTAAAATATTCAAGCACCTAGACCAAAATATTTACCTGTTTATTACCTATCAGCTGTTTATTAACGACAAGGTTCCTTCTTATGACAGACAGGAGTGTGAAATTACATTTTTTAAGTTACCTTTTTCAATTACAAGGTTCAGAAAGGTTTAAGTTTCTCACTTTTTGTTTCTTATTTCTCACTCCCAGTAAAGCCAGGATTTACCTTTGTTCCTCTTCAGGGCGTGTCACTGGCTGTTGTGGCTCAGCATCTCTCAAATCTATGTACACGGCTGCAGGCTTTGGCTGGCCCTGGAATCCCATCCTGCCCATGCTCAGAGAACGTGGTAGGGGTGACAGCGAGGCAACATCCCTGCACATAGAAAACACCATCTCAGCACATCCTCTGCCTTATCCACACGGGAAATCCTGCAGGGAGTGGATCAGGATCAAAACGGGATTGAGGAAGGAGCTTTGTGCTCGGCTACCACACAGATTCCGACTCTGCTTCTGCCTACTATCAAAATCCAAGGATTCCGCTTCCCCCAGGAGCAGAGATCACAGGCAGGGTGAAGAGGGATATTTCGTTCTCAAAGTGTGACACCACCAATGGTTCTGGAGAACAAAGGCAGGCATGTATGGCACCAGAGAGATCACAACCTTTAAGATCTCAGTGTAAGAATGAGTCCCTCTTTCCTCTCTGCCTTTTCTGGCAAATCCATTTTATCTTCCCAGGCACACAAAGTGCAAACCATCCTAGTGGCTCTTCCTGCTCTGGCAATGAGGATACTTCCCACCTTCCCCTCTACTTTTGCGCTCATTATTTCCTCTGTGCTGCCACCACTGATGTTGTTCCCTCGGAAGAGCCTGAAAATGCTCTTCCTTCACACAGAAACCTCCAAGGAGCACTGACATCTCCACTGACACCCACACAAAATCATCCTGTGCATTTTTGCTCAATTGAGAGAAATTGGTACCCTAGATGACAAGAAAGGTGAGCAGGATAATTGGCTTTGCCTCGTTTTCTTGCCTTTCCCATTTATCCCAAGTGTCTGGTAAAGGTCTGGACCAAGGTTGATGGAGAATGCCAAGGTGTTTATCACCGAAGGTAAAGAACGGCTGAGTATTCCAACTCCAGTATCAGCTTTCTGCAAGGCTACACAGAAAAACCCCTATGGAACACCAGGAGATCCCCAGTATCCGTTCTGGCAGCCAGGATTAGCTGGGATATGTGACAGAAAAGGACCTACCTATTGTCCTGCTGTCCCTGGAAGGAGCAGAGCTTGGCTGATGGCCACCCACAGGCAGGGGACTCTGTCCTGGACTGCCTGGCACACAGCTCTCCCAGCCTCTCCATGAGCTCCTCTTCAGACTTCCTCCTGAAGGTCGCTGCAGGAGAGCAACAAAATAATCATCAGCTGGGGTCTTCTGCCATGGAATCCCCCAATATTCCCCATGGTCACACTGTCCCTTTTCCTACAGCCCATCAGCAGGGGAAGGATAAAGAGAATATTGTCATCTGGCTTGTCTGGCCCATGGCAGGCTGTGAAGCATGGGCTTCAGGCTAAAAAACCCAGATGAAATCTTGAGGGAAGCTAATTAAACATGTTTTAGAAGCATTAAAAAACCCCACAATGATTTCAGCATTCAAAATTATGCTGCAGGGAATGACTTAAATACAGGAACCTGAGTTGTCTTTATTTTTATGCACTTCCAGCTAGTGACATTACCATAATCTGCTGGGAAGAAAGGAACTTCTGCAGGAGTTTTATCTCTCTTCTGCTCCAGTTCCTCAACATCCTTGTCTAGATCCCATTTCTCAGTATTCTGAAAGAAGACAACAGAAATGTGATGGAAAGTTTCCTCCCAGAAGACCACCCCTGATTTCAGTGCCAGCTAGCTTTCAGCAATTCCAGAGGAAGTGCTGTAAGGAAAGGAATGTATTTATTATATCCTTTCAGACAGAGCATCCCTCCAGCTGCTTCAGCTGCTTCTGCTGAGGCTTTTTCTCTGAGAATCATGAACCCTTTTGATATAGGCTACAAAAAATTCACTGGAGACAGTGGGACAGATTAAAAAGTGGCCTGATACAAGGCCAAGCATGTGCATGCTGATCCTGAATAATGTGAGAACTTCTCACTGCCACCCACAGGAGAAGGACTTCTGGCTCTTCAGTTCTTTGAGGTGAGCCTTTCCCACCCCCTCCCACTTCTGAGCAGGGTAAATTCCCATTGCTCTGGGTACATCAGTATCAGATGATAGCTCACAGCTGCTCACCCCACCCTGAAGAGAGGATCCCCCATTTCCTTGCTCTGAATCCACATGCCCTGGCTGAGGGCACATGCGCACTCCTAACTCAGGTACAAGAACCAGGCTGCCCTGAAAGGCCACATGCATTTAAACCACTCATTGCTTTCCTCTCTAAACATTTGAAATTGAAGTGTTAATTAAAATCATCCTCACCCATATGAAATAACATCCCCAGAAATTAGAAGTGCTTACGAGTTTCACTAAAAGGAAGGGGGCTGTGAGTTGTGGCAATGACACCAGTGCACAAACGTGCATTTCACACAACTACTCATGGGCTTCAAAAAAGCAGAAGCAGCCTCCAAACCCAGCAGTTTCACCTTGTAAAACCTCCAGAATCTGCCCCTCTTGCTGAAGTGCAGGTTCTCCCTCCTCCTGAGCAATAAATCTTCACACATATCTGAACCTTGATTACATCTATTCTAACACTGCAGCACTGGTTTAAGTTCCAGAGGGTCGAGAGAAAAAGAAGTGAAGGTTTGCACAATTCCATTTATAATACAGAAAGGAACTTAAGAAAAAAAAAATTAAAATTAACTGATGATTGGAATCAAGAAGAAACTGTATATTAGGTTTAGCAACTTGACACAAACTGAGGTGTCTGGCTGTGCTGGGAAGCAACAACCCCCTTCCAAATGAAAGTGAAAACACACAGAGCCTAGTCCCAGAACTCACCCAAAAGCACCAGACTTCAGCTCATTGAAGTCACTGATATCAAACAGGTTCTGAAATGGTGCCTCCTGAATTAACAGAGAAACTGAATTCTTTGAGGTGAGATGGGAATTAAATCCAGACCCACTTGAAAAAGATGCCCTTCAATGATGCAGCACAATTTAACTCACAGGCCAGCAGCTGCATGATTTGCCTGGACTGGAACAGCTTTAAGATCAAAAAGTTCATCTCTGTGAGTACATGAAAGGGGAAGGGAAACATCTGTACCCTGACCTGTGGAAGGCTTTGAACAGAAAGCTCAGGTCCTGTTCTGTGCTGATTAAGTCCTAATGAACTCAGAGATCAATACAGGCAGATCTACAACTCAGTGCTGAAGAGAACCACCTCCCCACTCTGGGCCACATCCCCGTTACCACTGAGCTGCTCTTCCCACCTGCCTTAGGTGGGTGAGATTTAGGACTTCAGGAGCAACCCTAAACACCTCCTCGCCTCCAGCACTGCATTGAAAGGATAAAACCCCCCTGTTCTAATGCAAAGTCTGCCTGGGACCTGAAAAACTCCTTGCCTGCCCAGGGACAGATGCTGTGGTGGCTTCCCTGAGCAGTTCCACAGACCTTGCTGCTGACCCATGGCTTTTGCCCCTGGTCTGGATGTGTCCTGGCAGCTCTGGGACAGCTCTGGGTACCTGTGTTACACACAATTACACCCTGGGCTGTGTCAGCATCGGGCACTTCAGCTCCTGGCTGCAGTAGGATTGTGCAGGCACTGCACTGTGCCCCCACCCCACAAGCAGCAACCCCCAAAGCTTTATTTGAGGGCCACTTGCCTGCAATGACAAACGGGTCACTTCTCCAGGATGCTCAGCTGAAGAGGTTTCCTCCTCTGCAAGTCTTCTCAGACCGTTGTTGATGCCATGGGAGGGAGGCTTGGCATCCTGCTTTGGGGATGGCTCCAGAATGACTTTGGAGAGTATCTTTGTCTTTATCAGCTTTTTTCTCTCCTTTTTACTGTACAGATCTTCCACAGACAGTGCTGTGTTGAGCCAGGAGTTCTCTCTTTCCCTGGCCTTTGTCCTGCCCAGTTCTTTCTCCTCAAGGTGATCTGTGGAATCTGCAGGAGACTCTTCAAGAAAAGCTCCCTTTTGCATTGGCATTTCTTCACTCTGGCTGGAACGTTCAGGAGCCTCATCTTTAATCATTTGTACATCTTCTTTTGCAATGATTTGGGCACCATCTGTCTTTTCCTGAAAGTCAAAACTTTCCAGGTCTCTGTTCCAGATCTCCCATGGAAGTCTTTCTGTCTCCTGGATTTGCTACAGGTAGAGAAAGTGCAAACATACAGAAAGTCAAACCCCCTGAGCTTTGGAAGTGGATAATAAACCAAAACAAAGTGTTTGGGAGACAAGAGCTCCAACTCAGACACCATATGGAAACAACCCACACCATATCCCTCATAGAAAACAGTGAGTGCTAAATATCCTTTAAATTACTTTTTCTTACACGTGCTCATTGTTCCAACCCAAACCAGTCTGTGATTCTATGGATTTATCTTCATCACTGAAGGAACAATGTGATTATTTTATCCCAGAAAAGCTGTTCAAAGAGTAAACTTCCTCCTTCCTGCACTGTCCTAATTCATTTTTTAGACACATAAAATGATTGCACAGTGTTAGTTAGTGCACAGGAAAGAAAAACAATGAAGGGACACTAAAAACTGCCAGGAGAAGGGACAAAAATGGTCTAAAATCTCAAGAACAGAGAAAACTTTAAAAGGCCACTGCAAAAAGAGAAAAAAAGTTCTGTTTTCTAGTGGGAGAAAATACTGAGTACTAAGCTTTCCCAGTTCAGACAAACAGGTCAGACACCAGCAGCTGCCAGAAGAGAGGGGTGACAGTAGAGCCCACACACAACAGTCCCAACCTGCTCCTGGGAGTCTTCCAGGGAAAACATCATCAGTTCTTCTGACAGGTCTGGAATTAAGTTTAGCAGGTCCCGCTGGAAGATGAAAAGCTCCTCATCACTCTCACAATCAGACTGCAAACAGAAAAAAAAATGAGAAATTCAACAGGAGACTGCAATACCCACTGATATTGGAATATCTGGTTTGCAGTGACAACTTTCATGTTGTCACCTCGTGAGGTGCAGAGACAAGAAGTTTCTTTGCAGTCACACCTTTACTACACAGTCTGCTAGCCCAAGCGTCATGAACCCAACATTTCAGCAAGCTACAAATGTAAAAAATGTGCGAAACATTGAATTCCCCTGGAGGTTGATGGCACACATCCTGAGAAACGGTGGGAAGCTCTCCAGCTCCCAGGTGATTCTCTGCACCACCTCATTCACCATCAGAGAGACAAGAGCAGAGCTGCTCAATATTTACAAGGGCCTGGAGTGACAGCACAAGGGAAACGGCTTCCCACTGCCAGAGGGGAGGGTTAGGTGGGATACTGGGGAGAATCCTTCCCTGTGAGGGTGGGGAGGACCTGTGTCATGGTTTTGATCCTGGCTAAGTGCCAGGCCCCCACAGCAGCCGCTCACTTGTTCCCTCCCCTGCCACAGCTGGGCAGATGAGGGAAGGAGAGGGGAAAAAAAAACCAAGGGAATTAACTCAGAGGTCTATGACTTGAGATAAGGAACCGGGAGAAAACACTCCAAGGAGAAACCAGGCTCAGCTTAAAGTTGCAAAAATGAAATTTATTACTACCTGAGTTAGAAGGAGGATATGAGAAATAAACTAAACCTTTAAAAGACACCGTTCTTTCCACTCTCCACCCTTCCCTCCCTCTCACCAACAGTGCAAGGGGGGCAGGGTGTGGGGGTTCAGGTCAGTCCATTTCCAAGATCTTCTTCCCCTGCTTAGGGAGAGGAGTTTTTCCTCTGCTTTTGCTGTGGGATCCCTCCCACGAAAGACAGTTCTCTGTGAACCTCTGTGGCGTGGTTTTTCTTGT